>PVIA01010226.1:0-53569 GCA_004024845.1 Tonatia bakeri | reverse complement strand
AGAAGAAGAAGAAGAAGAAGAAGAAGGAGAAGAAGAAGAAGAAGAAGAAGAAGAAGAAGAAGAAGAAGAAGAAGAAGAAGAAGAAGAAGAAGAAGAAGAAGAAAAGAAAGAGAGAGAGAGAGAGAAAGAAGAAAGAAAGAAAGAAAGAAAGAAAGAAAGAAAGAAAGAAAGAAAGAAAGAAAGAAAGAAAGAAAGAAAGGCTCATGAACCAGACACTCAGTTTACCTGCTATGTTTCCCCCAAACCACTCCTAGCTTTTAGATTAAAAGGAGCTTCAGCCACTTTTCAGTTGTTTGAGCCTCCATACACTTGCCATGAATCCACGTGCAGGTTGCACCAGACTCATACCAGCTTTGTTCTTTCAATAGCCCACCATTACCTGCCAAAATGACTGCTTCTTTCCTGCCTGCCGGGCACAGCCAATCCCGATCCCCTGCTGCAGGCACCAAATGGGACGACCGTTCTCAGCTCTTGGCTGAGACAGAAACTCACTAATCTCATTTTCCAACCCAATCCACGCTGTCTCTGTGGAGTCCAGTGCACCCCACTCGCCTCCTGCATCCTGCTAAGAAGATGTCCCTGGAAATCCTACCAGATCCATCCTCTTTCCTCATCCCCTTAAAAAGCTCCTGATCCTCTGCATTCAACCAGTCTCTTCCATTGAAAGGTTTGTCTCCAATAAGATAACAAATTATAGAGTATGGCAGTCTGAAAAGAGAGGTTCATGCATTCATTTGATCAACAAAGGTTTCTGAGCTATGTGCTAAGTGTAGGGCACACAATATGGATTTCTTTAAAAAATACACAGATTATGGTTGCTGCTCTCAAACTCAGTCTAATGGAGGAGGCACCCATTCACTAAATCATCTTGTGGCTGATGTGAGTACAATCTGTAGGAAGTGCCACGAAGGAAAAGAACTCATTTCTTGGAGAGTTTTTAAGAGAAGAACCTGGCCGAGCCTGGGCAGCCAAGAACTGCCATCCTGAAGGAGTGTCATGTGTGAGATCTAGGAATGTGTAACAATCAACTAGGCCAAGAGCAGGGATGGAGAGAGCAAAAGAGCTGGAGGAGGCAGGCAGGCGTGTGTGCAGAGAAGGAACGGGGCAAACTTGAGGAGCTGGAAAGACGCCAGAGTGGAGAAAACACAGAGCATGTGAGGTGAGACCAGGCACGGTCTCTACGGAGGCACCATAGGCAGGAAGGGGCTCGTCCGAGCCTGGGGCGAAGATGGCTCCCTAGTGAAGCAAACCCCCAGGCACTCATGCCTTTATGGAGTCCCCTCCCCTTGAATCTCGGCAGGCCCTACTTTGGACCAGTAGAATGTGGTAAAAGTGACTTTGTATGATTTCTAAGGCAGGAACATAAGAAGCCATGTGTCTTCCAATGGGAAATCTTAGAAAACTTATACTGCCTTGGCACTGCCAAACCCAGACTAACCACATGGAGAGGCCACATTCAAAGAGAAATGTCCAGCTAGCCCACCTTGCTGGGCCAGCCCAACTGAGGCACCAGACTCGTGAGTGAAGAAATCATCTTAGACGTCCATTCCAGCTGAGCCTTCAGATGACTCCAGCCCAGCCAATACTGGACTGTAGCTGCTTCAGAAACCCAGAGTGAGAACCACCCCACTGAGCTCAGTCTACCTGCAGAACTGGGAGAGCCAAATAAACTGTGCTTTTAAGCTATTAAATTGGGGCTTAAACTTAGAGGAGTAGATATTTGAGCCTGAAAGTTGGGTGCTGCCAAAAACAAAAAACAAAAAAGCTTGAAACCCTAAAACAAGGCTCAAGACATGGAAATGTAGGGTTGTCCATCTCATGTCTTGAGTACACTGCCCAGACAGGTGTAGGGGCCCACTGCCTGCCCAACAGAAGTCTGGCTTCTGTCTACCTATCGAATTTCCACAATCTTTCATCTGAGTCTTGTGTTTTCCAGATGGACACTGAGGGTTCGGTGTGTCCTTTTGGGCATAATGCTGTGAAATTGTAACCAAGTTGAGTAATAAGGTGTCTCTATTTCCCCTTTTTCGATCTCTGCCATTTACAACAAAACAGCAAAAGTGGGTGGCAAAATATAGACCTGTCAGGATCCTGCCTTAACAGAAATAAAGAAAAATATGAAACCGTCAAATCTCAAGTGTTCTATATCCAGAGGAACATTATTGCATCCTCCCTGGTATCCCTCTACATCCCATAATGCTCCTATCAGTGAGAAAACAACAGTATGAGGAGTATGAGGTGCAGGGGCTTCTTCTGGGTTTTTTTTTATTGGGTTTGGTGATACCCAGGGTGGATTTTCAATCCCAATAAAACAGTTATACACAGCATTCCTGCCTTCTCAAGTGGACAGAAATATATTTTATTCATTATACCAGACAGACTAAAAGGCCCAGAAAGTGTCACCTTAGTCTGTGATGAAATTCTATTACCATTGGTAGAGATTTTAGATGTCATTTAATCTATCTAACACGCTCATTTATTTATTTCTTCATTCAATGACTTTCTTTTATTATTGAATGCCTCCTGTGAACCAGGTACTATACTTTTACTAAGTCAGTTTTCTCCATTGTGGTGGGCGATTGTGGTCTTAGGCTTCCATTTCTTTAACTTTTGAGTCCTGGTGGAGCTACCTCTGAGCCCAGGCATGGGCACAGGATGGTCTGTGTGCTTCTATTGCTCAGGTTTCCAGAGTGATGTCGGTGCCTTATTTTCCTGGAGGTCTTATTCAGTTCTTTCTTCAATTCCAAGCATTGACCATCCTTTCAATAAACTCCTTTTCTTTGTTGAATTAGCTGGAGTCTATTTTTATTGCTTACAGCTAAGGAACACCATTTGATACATTCTTACTTAAAGATCAGGTGGCAAGGAGTTTTATGTCCTTCAGGACCTTAATTGAGCTTCAAATAAAATAGGAAGCCCCACTCTGTGTCAGTCTTAGACCCCCCCAGTTTGAATGTCGCTGACATGCAGTGGAGGAGCTGAGTCAGGGCAAGCCTCTCTGTTGTGGCCGTGAGAGACAAGGAGACAGAATGGCCGAGACTTTGAGGCACGAAAACACCAAGAGGGGCTGTTCTTTTAAGGGAACAAATTACTAAATGAATTATTATGTGAATAATTATTTTTAAAATGTCCTAGTCAACATTTGATTCTCTGATGACCACTAAACCCAAAATTCCATTTCAAAATAATAAAAATAATTGGTATTTGTGTAAGACTTTGTGGTTTTCAATGGTTGGGTTATGCTCTTTGTCTCTGGTATTTAAGGAAAACTAATTTACTCAAAACCCCAAACCAAGAACAGTCTTATATTGAATCTCAGGCAAACTAAGACTCTAAAACCCTTCCTTTGATCAGGGACTGAGAGCACTTGAAAAGAATACGGTGGTAATCCTCCCTCTCTCCACCTCAAAAAATAATAATAATAAGTATAAAGCACTGATGCAAATAGCAAGTGCTTCTTTGTGCTTTGAACTAAAAATCACACAATGCTGGGGGAATGAGAGAAGTGCCCACATGAAAATTTTCTGTAATGGAGACAAAGGCAAAAAATAATAACAAAACACTTCGTGTTATGGTCAATTGGGCTTAGAAAGTAAAGTCAAAGTCATTTTTCTGCTATCTGGACCCCACCACTTTTATCCCTGTAATAATGCATTTTTCTAGCTATTTTATGTTATTCTTTTAAAGAATTTTCTTTTAACGCTGGATGTGGAGATACACATCCTCAGGTTAATATGAGAAAGCAGCTGATGGATCCCTTCTACACTCCATCCTCACTGCCCACTAACCAGTCAACTTCTTGAGCGAAAGGACCTTGTCTGTCTAGTTCCTGTTGCATGCCTATGACACATCCCAGGGGATGGCCCATCATAATTATCAGTTTAATTAATGAATGAATGTTTTGGCAAAGGCCCTCACCTTCTCTATCCTGAACAATTCTGTTCCCTAATACATGTCCCTGCTCTTACTCTGTTCCCTCCTATCAGTTATCTATTGCTGTGTAGCTAACCAACCCAAACACAGTGTCTTGAAACAATAGTAATCCTTTATTTTGCTCTCAAAACTGAAATTTTGGCAGGGCTTAGCAGAGCCAGCTCTTCTCTGTGCCATGTGGCTGGCATTAGATGGGATGGCTCAACTAGGGGCTGGAAGAGCCACTTCCAACATAGCTCATCCATGTGGCTGGGAACTCAGCCATGTCAGCTGGGGTCCTGAATTCCTCTCCATGTGTACCTCTCCACAAATGTTTGGTGGCTTAGTTCCAAGAGCAAGCATACCCAGAGAGCTGGGTAGAAGCTGTGTTTCTTTCTATGATCCGGCTTGGATGTCACACAGC
Organism: Tonatia bakeri; assembly: GCA_004024845.1. Classification (NCBI taxonomy): domain Eukaryota; kingdom Metazoa; phylum Chordata; class Mammalia; order Chiroptera; family Phyllostomidae; genus Tonatia; species Tonatia bakeri. The sequence continues at coordinate 49,233 of PVIA01010226.1, read as the reverse complement.
ATCCCAAGTCTGCCTAGATAGTCTTCAATAAAAGGAGTTGGGTCAATGTCATATTGTAAGAGGAGCACGTATGCTGGCTGATATTGTTACAGACATTTATACAATCTGCCACTTTCTCTCTAACCACCTTTCTCAAGGCTTCCAGATTTTCTAAAACACAAATCTTGATTGTGGCACCTCTCTGCTTAAAAATGTCCGAAGTTCTCCTTTACTAAAAGGCGGAATTCCATACTCCTAGTGGAGGGCACAGAGAGCATGGAGGGCATGCGAGGTTCCCACGACCGGTGCCCAAACCCTTCCTAGCTCTGCCTCCCACCCAGCCGGCAAGTGCACTCCAGTAGCATTTTTCCCTCCCTTGTTCTTCTGGCTATCTCCAACAGGGCATTCCACCCACCTGGTCAGGAGCTTCCTCACCCATAGAGGAGGAGTGGTCATCCTCGCCGGTCTTCCTCTGCCACCGTCAGGGTTAGGGTACCCTCTGTAGGTCGCCTAGAGCCAGCTCCCATTGGACTTCGCATTCTCCATGTTAAGGAACCATTTATTTTTCAGTCTGTCCTTACAAATGACTTTTTAGAGAAAACAAATCTTGTTTTATTGCATGTATAGTTATATATACAGTATAAATCCCAGCACTTCACAATAATAGTTATAACTGTGTTAAAGAATAAAACTGAGACACACCAAGAATAAGTAATTTTTTTCAATATCACCATAAATGGCAGACTTAGGATTTTAATCTGAATCATTCTGGTGCTAAAGCCCTCACTCATCAGAGAAAGTGACCCATATGTTTCTTGGATGTACCACTTAAGGTAATATGAAGAGATAAATCAGGGTCACAGTTTCTTCATCTCTCAAAACTAATGAAAATAATTTAAGACCAGCATAAAAATAAGCAACAATTAAAAAGCAAAGGGCCACAGGGGTATGCCAGGATTCTTTCTGAAGGTCTAGGCATTAGCACTTCTTATCCTCATGTCCCCGAAAAGCCGAACAAAATAAAGATGGTCAATGGACAAAAACATAAAATGTGTCACAAATACCTCATCAATTCTACAGAAACAGGTTGAGGGCATGTGTGGACAGTCAAGGGAAAAGATGTAGAAATGCTTCAAAAACTGAAGCCCTCCCCCACAATCTCACTGTCTCACCCCTGCTTTTCCCTGGCTGAGAGGAAAGCTAGAGAGGGAATAGAGAATGATTATAATTGCTCAAAGCTAATTACCATCAGCAATAACAGGGATTTAGCAATGCAGTAAAGAACATAAATAAGACAAGGTATCCTGAGGGAGGGAGAGACTTGGAAGGGAAGACACAGAGAGACCCAGTTTTGTCTCCCTCCTCCCACAGATCAAAACATTGTGGCCAAAATCCTTGCATTTCACCTTCTGTATCTCCCATGGGCGGGGAAAAGAACAAAAGCAAGTGCTGGGGAGAGAGAGGCAGGCGGAGTCGAAGAGAAACACTGGGACCCAACATGTTTAAAGTGAATTTCAGGACTCTGCCTGAAACTGGGGAAATGACCCAAAGCCCAAGAGTGACCTCTATGACAACAGAAGGACAAGACTTCTAAACAAATTTGCATAAGGGAAAGCAGAAATCAGTCCACCCACTATTTGCAGCCCACATCCCCAGCTTCTCTCCCTTTCTCTGTCTCTCTCTGTCTCTCTCCCTCATCTTTCTTCCTCCCTCTCTTTCTCTTTCTCCCTCTCTTAACTCTTCCCCCAACCACCTTGGAGAAGACAAAATGATACCAGACCCAAGGACACTTTGTTCAGACGCTATGTAAACATCACTGACAAGGGGAAGGAGTGGGGCGTGCAGTGAGGGTAAGAAGTCTTTGCACTTAAGCTAAGTAAATAATGCAAGATATATAAAAGGAAGAGATACAGCATGCAACACACTGTTAGCATTACAGACTACCAAATAACTGCATTTAAAATACTTAAAAATAAAAAATATAATAAAAATGAGCAAAAATTGAGACTTTCAAAATAACCACACACATTTGATAAAGAACCAAATAGGACTTCTAAACATAAAATGTATAACCAAATGTAGAAGACAACAAGGTTTAAAAGGCTGAGGGACACAACTAAAAAAATATTAATGAACAAGAAGAGGACAAGAAGATTAGCTAGAATGTAGCACACAGAGACAAAAGGGAGGGAAAATTTGAAACAGCAAGAGGGAAGGAACAATGCAGTCTAACATACATGTAACCAAAGTTCCAAAAGAACAGGGTGTACAGAATATGGGAGAAAAACATGTTAAATTGATAAGGGCTGGGAATCTTACCAAAATAGCGAAAGATGTGAATCTTTAGATTCCAACATCACAATGGATACGTAAAAAGAATATTCATCATAGTAAAACCAAGGAACACCAAAAGTAAAGAAAAAAAACAGAAAACCTGAAGAGTATACAGGAAGAAATGTCAGATCCCCTACAAAACAATGCCTATTAAACTGCCTCCGGATTTCCTTAACAGCAACTATAGAATGCAGAAAGGCACAGAATAATAACACGAAACGAAAGTGCTGACAGATCCTCCTTTTTATTAACGCCCCACCTCCAAGTGAATCTAAGAACTTTAAAGTGTAATCTGATGAAGATGGGGACGGGCAAATGTCCTAACAGTAGCTAAGTTTTTTCTGAGCTCATCAGGACGGGGGCTTTGATTTGAAAATAAATATAAAAATGATAGGATGTGCTATTTCATACCAGACAAAAAGTGTTGAGATAACATTTACCTGGTTAAACCTGAACCCCATCCCAGAAGGAGCGTTAACTAACGGCAACGTCAAAGAATTCCTGAGGGGGTCCGTGACCAGCAGACCTCACTGAGGACCTTCCAAAGGATACACTTCAGGAAAGTCTCAGATTTGAGAAGCAGTGTTAATGAAATAAGCAATAATTATGTGAAAATATCTAAAGCAGGTATTGGCAAGCTGCGGATCACAGGCCAAATACAGCCCATTGTCTGCTTTTTAAAATAAAGCTTTATTGGAGCACAGCTGCTCACTTGTTTATGTATTATCAGTGCCTCTCTCCACAGTACAGCAGCGGCGAGTAATTGTAACAAAGATTCTAAGGTCCTTCACAGAAAAAGGTTGCTCCCTTATCTAAAGCACTTACAAAATAAAACAGCAAAGATAGTAATTCATGGGTTTAAAAAACCAGCATAAAACTAAATATTGATCTACAATGATGTGTAAGACAGGAAAAGTGATTAAATTTAGTGTTCTAACGTCTATTATTATTTGGAGAAAAAGAGATTTGTTCACTCTGGATTTTAAGATTCTTAAATCTATTAACATTTTAAGAATACGAGTAAAAGAATAAGAATAGAGGGAAAACTTCCCATGCAGTACAGGGGAAATTTTAAAATACCATAAACCCAAAAGAAGACAAAGAAAGAAAACTGAGAAAGCACAGCAAAGACAAATCAAATAGAAAGTAGAAACTATAATAGCGGAAAGACATTTAAATAGATCAGTCATAAATGTAAATAGACTGACTACTATTCAGGAGTTAATACAGAATGTCATACTGAGTTTTTTTTAAAAAAAAAAACAGTGATATGCTATACAAAATAACAATTAAAGATACAGAAAAAAAGCTGGTGTAGTTTAATGATATCAGATAAACTAGACTTAAATGCCAAAAACATTATTATGAATTAAGAGCATTGCTATCATGATCAAAGCTTTGCTTCACCGAGAAGATATAACAATTCTGTCTTTTTATGATTAATAGCATAGTCTCATCTATCAGAAAAAAATTACAGAACTGTAAGAGAAATTTTCAAAGCCATTAACCGAGTAGGAGAGTAAAATGCATCTTTCCTAGGTATAAATAAAGCAGACAATCTAATTTACACAAGGTCTGAACTATCCAGTTAACAAACTTGACCTGGGGAATGAGCATGTGTGTGTGTCCTTACACCAAACGACTAGGAAAATCATATTCTTCTCAACATTGAAAAAGTATGTATAAAAATTGACAGCCCTGCAGGTCGGAGCATTCTTAAACCCCTTCGTAGAACTGGCATTTAATAGACCACATTCAACCAAATTCAATTTAGATATCAACAATAAAAAGATAACTGTAAAGCCAATGCATTTGGACATTTCAGAAACACACATTTACTAAAATCTTTTTCTTGTGCAAATTTCCAAACAGGTGTATAATAACATGCATATAATCAACCCTATGTTTGCATCACAAGTTTGATTGTCAACATTCAAACATACACACAGAGACACAAATGCACACCCACTTTCAAATAACTTGTGGGTCGAAGAAGGCATCATCACTGGAATGTTTAAATACTTGTGACTAAACCATAATAAAATGTTATACACTAAGACTGTTGGCCTGTGCTCAAGCAATACCCACAAGGCATTAAGTTATCATCTTAACTCCTTATGTTAGAAAAAATAAAGACTAAAAATTAATGATCAAAGCATCTAATTTAAGAAGTTAGTAGTAGGACACAGAATAAACTCAAGGGAGAAAATACTAAAAATAAAGCTGGAATTAAGGAAGTCTAAAATAAAGATAACAATGGAAAGAACAATCAAGGTAAAAAAAATAGGTTCTTTGAAAAGACTTTAAAAATAAACAATCTTTCACTGAAAATATTTAGGAGAAAGAGAAAGAGACATCACATCATGATTGAAAAGGTACAACTCAAAGAGAACAGATAAAGATAATAAGGATCATGATATACATTAGAAATAGATACCTAGATACCCGTAAATACAAAAACAAAAGAAATGGACATTGTCTTGGGGGAATAAGTTTATAAAAGTTACTCAAGAAGAAATAGAAGACCAGAATGCTCCTAAAACAAGCAAACAGATTGAATTAAAACCTTGTAACAAAGAACAAACTTGTGGAAATTCCCCCTGGAAAAAGCAGGCTTTCAGTTTTATGAGGTGTTTTGTTTTTGTTTTTGTTTTTGTTGTTTGTCCCTATGCATCACTTACAGTAAGGTTATTCATATTATATAAAGCCATGGTCTTCAGCTACCAAATGTGAAAAACTGGAGGTTCAGGGAAAACTTTGTACCCAGATACTTCAAACAGAACTATTTAGACTTCGAGTGTAAGTTCTCCAAACCACGGAACAGGGCATCAGTATTTAGGGAGCTGCAAACCAACTCTTTGTGAAAGTTGAGTTTCATGTTAAAGAGATCAAAAAAAAAAAAAAAAAACAGATACATCTGTCAAGTCACCCAGATTAGGAATTAAGACATTCTGTCCCTCGAATTTTCTCATGAAATCCTGAAATGGATCAGAAAAGTGCCTGAAAGTCTTCAGAGCAAACGAGCAGTGCGACCCCAGACACTGTATTTATAGTTCTCGGAGGTGCAGGTGTCAACCTGCCCTGGATTAAGTTTCCCTTGAATGTTTCCCAGGGCTCTCACCGTGAACCCTCAATTCCAGCCTCACTGTCCCTTCTTTCAGCTGTTTCCTTTTTTCTAGGAAACCTGGAAGTCAAGAGCAGGCCGCTTTGGACAGTCAGAACAGAAACTTGGAGCCTTGCAGTGCAGAGGGAGAGAACACAGCTACACACACTCAGGGCAGCTTTTCTGTCATACGGAGGAGGAAAGGGCACTCCCCCAATCAACCAGGAGCACCTCCAGGTGCTTCTTCATCCTCTTACATCTGGCGAACAAAGGGGGTGGACACAGAAAGAAGGAAGGGAAACAACAGAGCTGTGGGCTTTCCCCACCTGGCTCCACCCTGTCCACATGTAGCAAGAGCTTATTGCCATTATTTGCTTCTCCAGTGAATGCAATTAAACACACCTTCGCGCCCAGTCCACTGGGAGCCTGAAATGTTGCTTACAAATCACCTGCCTTCCTCAGCCATTGGTGAGCCTGATTCAACCAACATTACACTCCCCACAACCAGAGGGGAACTGCAGGGGTTGAGGAAGAACAGGATTTGAAAGGGAGAGGAATCTGGGTCTATAATCCTGCATCATGGTGTCCTCACATCTCATAGTTTAGGATGTGCTTCAGCCAAATTAAATTTTAACATACCATTACTGAAGCTTTGATTAAAAACCCCAGGCCCTTTGGACCTGCTATTGGTCCTGGGTGTATTAGGCCCTATCCCAGATCTACATAATCACCTTGCTTTCTGGCAGAGGTGGCCCCAGGCACAGTTTGAAGTTCTATGGTCCTGAAACAAGGTCTCTGCTGCTGCTGTCACTGCCACTGCAGACCCGTGGTCCACAGTGACAGCTGGTACCAGTCCCTGATGTCAGTGAGTATGCCCAGATGGCGTCTTGCCTCATACCTGTGTGTGTACCTTCATTCTGGGGCTTCCACATTGCTGCTCAGATATCAGATACCTCAGGATCCACTAGGCATGTACACTTAACCTGGAAATGCAGGACAAACTTCAACAATGGGCAATAGATGTCAATAGATAAATTCTTTCCGCCTTTCCTCTCAGCACTGTGGCCTCTCTGAGACAGAGAGACAGAGGTATCACCCTTTGGTAAAGCTGTGGTCAGTTGAGGACCCACTCCCTTACATTTAAAACCTTCTTTTCAGCCTCACTCCTGCTACGCTGGGATTGCACACCCCAATTAAGCATTAGACCTTAAACCCTTAAGCCTCAGGCTCTTTTTTTATGGAACTTAGAATGAGACCCTGTTGTCAGTAAAAAACGAGTTTTTGCAGTCTCACGCAGAAAAGAATTTCCTGAGGCCCACATGGGAGGATGGGGCTCTGTGGTGTAGTTTACTGATGATGTAAAATTAAGGAGGTTCCCTTCCTGACTTCCCAGTATCTCATCTCTGTCTGTCCATCCACAGAAAAGATTCAATCTGATCTTCAGCAAGGCCAAGACAAAAGCCAGAGTCCAGAGTTTCTGCCACATATTAAAGTATGGTCCAGTCCAGAGTTCAGCTAGCTTAGTGTGTTCTTAGCTGCAGTGCACTGCTATGCTGCTGTATTCGGGCTCCCTCCTGGAGCCCGCAGTGGAGCTGGTGTGGCCCTGGGCCTCATGGCTGCTAAGGCCGTGTGGCTACAGAGAGAGGACACAGGAGCATAAGGGACAAGTGCAGGTCCCAAGCTAGGGACAGAAAGAGAGAGGTTTGTTCCTCTGGGGTAATATATCTTAGGCTTGAAAAGACCAGAAGCTTTTTTCAAAACACCAATGAACTTCTCAGGCTTTGCAGGCTTTGAATGGGTTCACACCCCCCAGTTGGACTGATAGGCCTCTTTGGTCCAGCCCCTCTTCCTGCAGCCTGCAACAATCCGGTCCGGTACTGGAAAGGGGTAGTGAGGAATGTCAACCCCATTGGCGGAGCAATGCTGTAATCCCCTGGGGGGTGGAGCTATAGCTCCCTGGTAAAGCAAGCAGGCTTATGCTCCCAATTTTATCGAGCTCAGTATCTAAGTCCCTTTCACTCCACTTTTCTAGGGAGATACAAATGGTAACAACACCATTCTTTAAGATGTGTTTTATCATTTTCTCTCTGTGCTGCCATCTTCAGGAACTAGCCTCTTATTTATGGGCGGTGGGCTGAAAGTCAAACCTGACCACCCACAAGAGCACCCCAGCCTGTCCCTGATCTGGCCCCCACCCATGCATTAATCCATCACAGAACTAGCGAAAGATTATGTACAATGAAGGGCTCGGCTTCAGCTTTTGTAATGGAACTTTCTGCTGGAGCATTTCACAGCTATATTTTTCAATATAGCCAGAAAGCAAACACATTCTTTTTTGAGCAAAATTTGGTTCAATAAAATATGAGGCAAGCAAGAGGAAAGAGCATCATTCGTCAGGCAACTGTTGTCACAAGTTAGCACTTAGCACTCAGATATAGTAGCTTGCTTTCAGACAGTGGGGTGGTTTCCTTAGTCTTTGTTGACAAAAAAAAAATTAATTATAAAGATGAGAACATTTAAAAGTAATTTCTTTAATCACACAGAAGATGACAAAAAGAAGATCTAATAGACAGTTAAAAATTGTGGTGGCTGACTAGGTATTATGTTACATTTCACATTTCTGAATAACTTGATTTCAAAAAGAGCAAAACAGATATTACTGTTATGATTTGTTTTTGCTATTGCTGTATTAAAATGAAACATTTTATATGAAATATTCATTTTCTAAAATGCTTAGGATTGTAATTAGTGGAGGGAATGACAGGAGAATTTTATATTGCCTGGTGGCTGCTCTCTGCTACCTCAGATTTCACCCTCCTGTGATTGGGAAGCAGGGAAACCTTAAAATGCCTCTTGGGTCTTTGATAAATCATATCTTAAGACCTGAGTTTATCTATCAGAGCATTTTGGCCTTTTCATAAACTTCTCTGTTTTCTTCTTTCAGTGATACTAAATATATAGCACAAATATCAACACTAAAGTGAAATTTGAAAGGAACCACGTGGTTTGTTTAAGCAAGTATACTCACTCACAGGCTATTTATCCCACTGAAGCACCTGTCTCAGCCACAATTCAAGACTTTTCAGAAAAGAAAAAAAAAAAAAAAGACTTCAGTTGGCATACCAGGGCTCAAAAACACAACCTGAGAGATTATACCAAACTAATGTTCTGCCTCGTTAGGTTCAGAATAGTCAGAGAGAAATGTATCCTTCGCTCCTTCAAAGGGACAAACAAAAACATTCACGGAGCACTGCTGTCAGCCACTGGACTCGTCAATTTGCATATATTACCTTCTCTGATTCTGGAATAGTGGGGTAACATCAGCTGCTATAATAAATAAACCCTGAATCCCGATGGACTGTCACACTCTATCTGCTAATTCTCTACCATAGGTGTTCCTGCTCAATAGGTGGTTTTCCTCCACATAATGAATCCAGGACTCCACTCAGTTCTTTCTGTCTGGTGGCTCTACCATCTGTCTCCCAGGATCCTGGAGTCTTTTTCATCCAGCTGGCAGGCAAGGGCAGAAGAGCTGGGAAGGCCCCCCCATTTCCTAATCACTTCTGTTCATATGGGAAGACCAGTCCTAGCTCTACTTAGATGCCAGAGGAGTGTCAGCAAATGTAGCTCCTGGTTGGACCAGGAAGCACACATTAAATGGGATGTAACTAGCCATCTCCCTCCCTCCCTCTCTCCCTTTTCACCTTCCTCCTTCATTTCCTTCCCTTCCCTTCTTGCTGTCATACACACACACAGAGCACTGTGCATGCACACAAATCCTGTGAAGTAGACACAGGTTTTTTCCATTTTGCTAATGATGAAATGAGCTAAGAGATTGCAAATTTTCTGAGGCCTCACAGTAACTGGGTTGGGATACTAACCCAGGTCTATAAGTCTCTAAAGCTCTGGATATTTCTAATATATCATGTGTCATAAAACAAAGATTTATATAGCTCTTTCAATATACAAAGCTCTTGGGGCTCATTTGGAACTGGTGTGTGAAGCACCATGCCCCTCCTCAGTTCATATAAATACTGTGTTTCTCACACTTCCAGCAATCAATTTTGAATGAGTTAGTGTATACCCCACAAGACTTTGAACAATGATATATTTATTTCTGAAGTTTTTTTCAGGTTTGTTTTAGAAAATAGCATAATATTTTCATAGCGTAATAATTTTTAACATGGAAAAATTGTTTTGTAAGATATATAGGTTTGCTTGAAATTTGAAGGGAAAGGTTATATTCAAAAAGTTTTTAAAAACAACTTCAATTTAGTTTGTGGTTCACCAAAAACAAAAGTGGTACTTGAAACTGGTCTGCCTGGATTCAGTAAGTTAATGTAATTAGTTTGGGTTTATAGTTAAGTTAAATTCCTTTTCTCTAGTAAAAAAAAAAAAAAAAAACATTTCAAGTAAAATAACTTAGTATGTATTTAAAAATAATTTTCAGTGTAGCGTTGTTCCCTCCTTCTTTGAGGCAATAAATCTTGGATGAGATGAATAGTCCTCCTGCTTTCCTGTCAGGTGCCCCGCTCCAACTCTCTCCACCAATTCATTTAATTGTTATTTGGATTATGCTTTCTATGGTTTATTATATTGATCATTCAGGTAATTAAAATGGTGTTTCTGAGTTCAAGTTTACAGTGAACCTCAACTGGAAAGTACACAAGAAGGTGTTCCAGTGATCTGTCTCCATACAACAAACTAACCTAAAACCTAGGGCCATAAAACAACCATTTTGTTATGCTCATGGATTCTGGAGGTCTGAAATTTGGAAAGGACACAGCAGAGACAGATTGCAGGCTGGGGGTGACTTGACAGCAAATGTCTGGAATCATCTGAAGGCATCTTCACTCTCAAGTCTGGTGATTAATGCTGACCAGGTCCTCAGGTGCTCTGTTTGCTGGGACACCTGCCTGTAGCGCCCCTAACCCCCACATGGCCTGGGCTTCCTCCCAGTGTAGTGGCTGGGTTCTAAAAGTAAGTGTTCCAAGACAACAAGGCAGCAGCACATGAAATTTTAATGAGCCACTTGAGAAATCACATGGCATCATTTCCACCATACTTTATTGGTTGAGAGAATCACAAAGATCTGCCCAGGTTCAAGGGTAGGGGACAGGGAACCCACCACTTGATGAGAGGATCATCAAGGTCGCATGGTAAGAAGATGTGGAATGAGGGATACAATCAGCCACAGAGGGTTTAACATGAGCTTTGGACTGGGGTTGGGGGTGCTGCTCTGCAATGGCCAGGTCTGTGCATCCAAGAAGAGCTACATCAAAGTCTAGAGAATTAAGTTCACTACATTGTCATTCTCTTTTATTATTGGACTTTCCAAAAGGCTTAGATTTAACAAAAAAAAAAAAATGACAATACAGAGAACTTGCTTTTCTAGACTAGATATATAGCTTTTCTCAGGTGCACAGGCCTGAACTTTGTGAAGCAGGCCCTTCAGTTTCAAGGCCCATCCTTAATCCTGGAATGTTGCCAGGTCGTTAGGGTCAGCCTGCCCTCCCCAAGGTGGCAATACCCCAACTCATGTCTTCTCCACCCAAGGTCCAGAACACAGTTCTCTGAGGCTCAGATCAAACTTGCAGTCTCTATTAAATCTGCCCTCCCCTCCCCGGGATGATTAACAGTGGAAACACGCACCCCTTCAAATGTACAATCTTGCTCTTTGGTACCCCAAAACACATCAGGACAGTTCAATGTTCATTTATTTTTTAATGTTTAGTGCATTTGATACTACGTCATCAGGTGAAAGCCTCCAGAAAACAGCCCAGGCTGAGTCTCAGCTATTCTATTCAGGGCCCATTGTGTTGTCCTCCAGGAGAAAGGTGAGAATGTGCCTTTCTATGTCTTGTGGGTTTAGATTCCAAGTTCTTGTGAACAGATGCACAAAAACACATGCACATACAGCTTCCAAATGCATAGTCACATTTGATACTCAAAATTACCTATTGGAATAAGTATTATTGTCATATCCCCATTTTGCATACCAGGAAACTAAGGCTTAGCAGAAGTTCAGGAGAATGCTCACTGGGATTCATAATTCAATCTCTAACTCCCAGTTTTTCTTGCCCTTGGACCACACTGGCAGCCCAGATTGAGAAATTCTAATTTTGAGTCTCATGCTCATGAGTCAATATTTCCTACCTGGTACTAACTCATTCATCATTCCCTTTACAGGAACCTTTGCCATGGGTTGGAGGTAGCCTCCCACCACTGTTCTCCCTCCTCCTTCCCCAGCTCTCCCTTTGAGGCCATCAATTTATTTTCCATCATTATCATTTTGGCTTGGATCTGCACTGGTTCTCTGTAAGTGATAGAATGCACTGTATCCCAAAGAGAAATGCTGCTATGCTATGAAGCAAGCCTTTGAGTCTCTTTTTAAAGAGAGTTCCTACAGTGTGGCAGGTTCTAATGACCCCCATCTCTCTTGCCTACATTGGGTCACTTGAGTCACACTGCTCAAAATGATCTAACCACCTCATAATACAGGCGGAGGCCGACTCGGGCTCACTGCAGGGTGCCCTGCCTAATTCATTACACTCCTCAAAGCCATAAATCACAGGATTCTCCCCCTTTCCTATCTTCCCTCCCACCAAAAGGCACACTCACATGAAATCTATTTACATGGGACGATTATTCAATTAATTTTTTCATTACACTTGCCAGAAAGCATTGCCAGGATTTCTAAAACTCCCCTGTGTGTTTGCATTAATGATGACGGTGGGTTGTTCTCCTTAATTCAGCGATCATGGCCCATTTGGAGGTCATGCCCAGACATATGCAGACAGAAGACTGTGAAGAAGTGGTTGCCTGGTCAGGAACATGTGAGTGCCTGGCACGTGTGTAGGATAACCAGAGATACTAATATCTCTACTCGATGTCCCCACGGATCCTTCCCCATGGCAATGGCCTTAGCATAGGCCTGGGCCTGCACCCTTCTGGCCCAGGTGATTACAAAAGTCCTTAATTGTTCTCTTTATCTCTTTGACCCCTTCCAATCCATCCTCCATATAGGTCGCCAGAGTGATCTTTCTGAAATGTAAATTTGAAATTTTTGCTCCCTTGCCTCCTACATATCTGGGGTGCCCAGTGGCCCATGGAATGAAGCACAAGCTCCCAGCTTGCTTTGCAAACAACACCCCTTGTGATCTGGCCTGACCCACCTGGCCAGCCTCATCTCTTGCAACCTACTTTCTCACCCTAAAATGAGGCCCATGGTCCAGCCACATAAATACTTCCCACCCTCTCACAATTCCTCAGCCAAACAAGTTCATCCTGAAGCACCAGCTATATCCCCTGGCTGAAGTGCCTTTTACTGACTTATCCACCTGGAAAATTTGCACCCACTATTCAATACCCAGCTCAAATGTCACCTCTCTTAGGAAGACTTTTGTGGTTTTCACAAGGTGCTAGCAATCTTTTTCAATGCTCTCCATAGGACTCTGTACATGCTTTAATTATAGCCCTCAGACTTTCATTCTCTGCTTTCTTGTAAGCTAGTCATTCAGAGTCCTGGTCATTTTTTCTTGTGTCCCTACTGCAGAGACACTCAAATATGAAGTTTCTCTTTTTAAACATACAGATCATTTCAAATTTACCTGCACCTACTGAGAAGCCCCGGAATTAGTATTTTTTAGCAGTTCCCAAAGTTATTTCTTTTGTTACCTTCCTGGCAAAGTCCACAAACCTGAGTTGGAACCTACCACCCTAGCACACAGCCTGCCTCTGAACAGGTGTTTAATAAATGTTTCCTGAATGAATAGAAGAATTAATGTCTATTGGGCAAGCAGAATCACAGAGTAGGTTTCAGTTGATGAGGGCAAAAGTGTAGTGGCCACCCTTTGTGCCCTCTGACCACTATAGGCCTACAATGATCTCAAACATATCCTAGCTCTGCAAACCTGTTAGAAAGAACAGGTGAAATGCTCATTTGGGTCTCACCTAAGTGTACTTTGACTTCTAGACACCCAGCACAGTGCATCCTGGCTGCCTGGATCTATACTTTCCCATGGCTCTAGGTGTGGGAAGGGAGGACGATGGGCAAGTGAAGTGTGTGCAGGCCAGGTGCTCAGCTGATACAGCACAGGAGTTACTGCTGAGCATTCACAGATGCCTCTGGAAACTGAGCAGGCTCTGGGAGACCCTTTGGATCCACTGGCCCTCAGGGCTATGAATCAGGGTTTGAACATCACTTCCTGTCAGACTGTCATCCCCTGGACTACATCTGCCTCCTTTCTGAGGGCTGGTATCTCAGGGGCATCCTCAGTGGCTTCCAAATTGACTGTCTCTCCTGTTTTTACTTAGAGAATGCAGTGTCATTCTCAAGCATTGATATATAATATTGAGAATATAAGACTTTAGATGATCAGGCCTTTCTTATCAATTCATTAAAATCCTTGGTGGAGCCCTGGCTGGTGTAGCTCAGAAGATTGAGTGTGGGCCTGGGAACCAAAGTGTCGTCAGTTTGATTCCCAGTAAGGGCACAGGCCTGGGTTGTGGGCCACGTCCCCAGTAGGCAGTGTGCTAGAGGCAACCACACATGGATGTTTCATTCCCTCTGTTTCTCCCTCCTTTTCCCTCTCTCTAAAAATAAATAAAATCTTTTAAAAAAAATCATCGGTGGATACAAAGCTTTCTTGGTAGCACCAGAAAATGGAGGGGGAATTTGTCTCTCATTGCACCTGTGGGGATGGCTGCTAAGTTTACATCTGAAACTGTTTGTGCTTTGTGCAAAGGACTGGCCCTCCCTACCATACAGGGCTGGGGCAACCTGTGTGCATTGTTGGCTTGAGGTCCACAGAATTAACTGCCTGCCTGAAGTCCAGGGGCTTCCCAACTTGGACACTACACCATCTAAGGAGCAACTAAGATGCAGGGCTTTTAGGGCCTGGACTCTCAGTTAAGGCATCATTAACCATTGAGTTCACACTGAGACAATTCTAGGAAAATCTAGAAAGACTCAGAATATGAGAAAAGGAACTAATATTTATTGAGCCTTTACTATGTGTTAAAGGTTAAACATGCATCATTCCATTAAATGCCCACAACCATCTCATAACACAGGTACTTGTATCCCATTTACAGATGAGGTCACTGAGCTTTATGTGGGGCAGGTCACTTGTCCAATTTTGTATGGGAATTAAGGTCATGACTACCTCACTCCAAACTTTTAATTATTTCTCCAAATGGTGCCTTCTAGAAGGGCACAGAGTAAAAGTCTTTGAGTCTTTGTGTGCCTAGTGTGTTTTTTAATTTGGAAAAAAAAACTAAAGAAAAAGGCAGTACTTGGAGTATACATCACAAAGGCTGGGGCAGTGAAGACCTTGGGGTTCCTAAAAGAGTGTTCTATGGAGGGACCCCAGGGCCAAGGACCTCTACGGCGCTACTGTCTCGAGAAGCTCACTCTCTCTGGTCCTCTGCCACCTTGGTTGGGAAGATAGCGTGAAAAGAAGGAGCTATGAAAATTCAAAATCAAATTCATATTTATTAAGGGGACAGGGGTCCAGGAGAGAGGAATTTCAAAACAATAATAAGACAAAGTTTGCCCTTGAGGAAGGAGGGGAGCAGTAGACTCACAAACTCGGAATTACAGCAAACCTGAGTTACGCATCCTGATAACCAGAAAAGAGCTTAAAACATGGGGTGAGTCCACAAGGTGCAGCGAGTTCTGGTGGGCAGAAGAGGTGTGTAGAAAGCAAATGCTTGAAGGATGAGGCAACCATTCCATCCCTGTGGCCTCAGCCTGTGTGAGAGGAGCCAGCAGGGGATGGGCCTACAGAGCAGGCATTTTCCTCCCCAAAAACAAAAAGGTGACAAGTGATTATTTTGTGTCCCCAGGCAGGAAATTTATTTAACTTCCTTTTGGTGGGGACCTATAAATGTTATCACAGTCCCCACTGTAAAGTTTTGCAGTCTCTTATAGAAACGCAGGCTCTTCATTCACTTCACTGCCTCCCATTCATTCTTCATTCATTTCACTGCCTACCAGGGAACATGAAGCCCTCAGCAAGCGTGCAGGAGAGAGAGGAGGTGGAGCTTTCACCACCGGCAGCACTGTCTCTGGAGGAGCCTCCTCCAGTGCTTCTTTCCTACCCCCTCCCTCCTCTTTCCCTCCCTTCCCCTCCTCTCCACTGTCTTTTCCTCCAAGTCTGGGTGGCAAAGCCAACCACAAAAGAGACCTGAGGCCTTTGGAATGTGCACGCTGGTTTAAACCAAGTCCTTCTGTTTTAATCCTGTCAGACTTCCCAGCAATTTCACCACCAGCCTCCCCACTGCCTCCCAGGAACAACAACCTATCAACAGCCATATTAGCTCTTTTCTTAAGATTAGCAGTAAATCCCATCACTGGGCCTTTGGACCAGCCTTTTGACTGTCTTCAGGCCTTTTTACCAGAGACTGAGTCAAGAATTTAAATGCTAGTCTTTAAGCTACTCAATGGCTATGGTTTCTTTTCTATTTTCTAACTAAACACAAGGTTAACCTACAACTTGAGTTTATTGGTCGTCATTTGAGACTGTTGAGTCTGTGAAATGTTTGTTGATGTTGCAAAAAAGGCCATATGGCTTGTCTGTGCCACTGAAGAAAAAGGAAATCTTGTAAGTTTTTCTTTCTTTTGTATTATCATTAAAATAAATATGTGGACTTTTTTGGAAAATTTGAAACATTCTAGAAAGTATTGAAAATAAAATTTAATAAAAAATACCCCTATAATTCCACAGTTCTAAGATAATCACTGTCAACATGTTGGTATATTTCTTTACACATGCACACATTATTTGCGATTTATGACTTTTTCCTGCTATTTTGATCAACTAGTTTTCAAAACAGCCCATTAGTTAATACTCTAGGTTATGACAGAAAATACGTAAAGTGCAGAAAAAGAGGATTTATTGGCTTACATTGCTACAAGTTCATGGGCAAGCACATGTCAGGCATGGTGGAACCCTGAGGTTGAAGCTATGTCCCTACGGCCTGACCTGCTTCCACCTTTGCCGTGCTACCCTGTATAGTCTCCATGGCAGCTTGCCTTTCTCTTTGTGCTGGCAAAATGCCAGTTAACAGTTCTGGGATTTTCTTCACGGCTTCATAGCAAGTTCTAGCATAAATCCTATATCATTAGTTCTGATTGAGTCACCTGACCATCTCTGAGCCAATCCATGTGTCTAGGATGATACAATGCTCTGATTGGCCAGGCCTTTCTCACATGCCCACTCCAGGAGCCAATAAGAGTGGTCTCTGCTCCCAAACTTAATTGACTGAGAATGGAGAGGTAGTTTCCTGCAAAGAATTTAGGTGTTATCACCAACATTACAATATTGTGGTAAAATTAGTGTTGGTGACACTTCACTGCTGTTGTTGTTGCCTTCACGTGCATGAAGGATTCCTGCTGTCCTCTCATAACACTGTCACTGGCACCAATGCTAACAAGAGTAGGAAGAGAGAAACATATCATGTGACTTTCTATCTTTACGTGAATCTGATACTTTGATTTTTTTCACATGCTTCATTGGCTATTTGTGATAGCAGACTTATAGAGTAGCACCTGACCCTCTTAACCCTAGACCCAAATTCCAAATTTCAGGCTAAACACCCTGTTTAATTCTACCTGCTTTGCGATACTTTATAAGGTCCATCCTCTGCTCCCGCCATCTGACACAACCATGGCTCCTGCAAGAGTCTTGGCTTAGGATAGTCCCTGATCGGTCTTTGTATAATTCTTCCTTTATTGTTCCTTTTCTTGTATCCTATTAGTGGGAACATAGAAAAGTCTGTAGGAAAAAATGCTTGAAACTTTGGGGTTTAGAAGGCTGAGTACATTAGATTTAAATTTTCATAGGGTCTAGACTTCTGAATGTTAATGCCATGTGGAACACAGAAGGACTCCCATCACAACAATTAGGATAAGAAATGAAAAGATGTCAGGGAAAAAGAATAACAATGTTCACAAAAACATTTCTCCACATCCATTTCTTTGAAAATATGATTTTTAATGGCTGTGTGATACTCTATTGTATGAATGTACCATATTAATCAAGCATTGTTGTGTGTTTTTAGGCATTTTGTTTTTGCACTGTTCTAATACTATGCCACAGGGAATATTCTTTGGACATCAATCTATAACTGCTTCTTTAGTTATTTCTTCCCAATAAATTCCTAGAAGTTGAATTACTAGGTCACAGACTCTTGTTACATTGGTCTAACTTGACTTCCAGAAAGGCACTGAGTTATGAAACCACCTACTGGGTGTGACCTAGATCTCACCTTTCCCTGACCATGACGAGAGTCTGAATCTTGGTCATTCATTGAGATAGTTACACATTCGCTTATTCTGTCACTTTGTTTTACAAAAGAAAAAGAGAATATTTGGATTGGAGAGAAATGGTGAAGCAGATGACAGACTAACAATGATTTCTGCCATTCAACCTGGGAAAGCTAAAGTTGAATTAAAATAAGAAAGTGCAGCAAAAAGTTAACCTCCTTGGGGTATACATGTGGAATGGAGCTGTGAACATGCCCTGCTGGTACTATCTTGACATGACGTTGCCCTGAACTGTGCACATTGATAGGCCCCTGGATCTTGGGAGGTGAGCTAGAAAAACTCTTTTGTCAGCCATTCAGTTTGTACTAAAGTCAACTGAATATGTTAAATAAAATCGGCTCTTTGTATCTAATCATCCAAGCCACATAGAAGCAAAAGCAAACCTAGTCACTCATTCATTCAACAAATATTTCATGAGCTGTTTATTGGCAAGACATTATTCTAGGAATTTGAGGCTATAGAATTTGTAATGAAGAAAATAAATCTGTTCTCTAATAGCTAAGCAAAACCTCCCACATATCTGAAATACAGTATGTGTTTTATTCTTACTGAGATAGAATGGTTCCTAGTTGAGAACAAGTCCTGGTGGTGAGTTAACTAATCGAATTAAGTTATCCAGAGAGAGACTATATCAGACACAAGAGGGATATGATCACAGAACATAGAAAAGGGAAAATGAGAGATTTGTTTTAGCAGTGCTCATGAAAGCACTCTTTTAGTATCCTAGAAAGTCCACAGGAATACATGATTTGTTTGATTTCTCTGTGGACATAGATGCATCAGACTATCAGAGCCTGATGATATTAAATATTCAAATCTGCCACTAAGACCTTTTGCTCTGATCTATTATAACCCATGCAACCTACTGACAATTTGGCTTTATATGTAGTTTTCCTAGATGGAGAAATGTGCAGGTAAGGCTAATGTGAATGTCTGCTCTCTGTAAGTTGTATTTCCCATTGTAAATTAGTGAATTGACATTTTGATTTATATACATGAGATTCTTGTGAGCTGGGTTAATTTGCACCCTGAGAAATTGGCCCACTTGATATGCTGAGAGAATCATGCTTCTAAGCCCCTGAGGCTGAGGGTTAGATTCACTAAAGTAATGCCATCCTGTATAGCTACCTGATGACCGATCAACCAGCTTAGCATAGTGCTTAGTATGTACAAGTTGTCCAACAAATATTTCTTGACTTAAATGAATTTGAATTAAGTGGATTTGATTTAATTAAGATTGGGGGAGAAAGAGATAAGAACAGGCTCATAGACTTGGAAAGTCACCAGTATATGTCATCTGAAATTATGTGAATGAATGCAATCATCCAGGAATAATGGCAATTATAGAGAGTGGGGGAGGGGAGCCGATGGCAGTAACTTAAAGAATTCCCACCAGAAGGAGCTGGAAGAGGAAGAACAGTTACAGGGCATTTGAAGGTCACTCAGAGAGGAAAGCTAAGAAGCAGGGCTGAGAATAATGTAATGAAACACTCTAAGTTCCAGTCTATCTTTCTCTCTCTCTAATCTCCCCATACCTGCATCACTAGTTTTAAAGATAATTTATAAATAATCATTAACAATAATCCAAACCCCTACATCCAAGTGATAATTCGCCATCTCCTGAGTTGGTGTCTATAAAGCCTCCCTAGGAAAACATACTTGAAACTCTTGATTTTTTTCCCTCCGAACTTTTCCCTGTCCATCTCCTCAGCTCATTAAAGAGGAATCCAGTGGTTCAAGCCAAAAAAATTGTTAATTCTTCCACTTTATTCACATACCTCCTTCCTCACATCAAATCTGTCACTGCTTGCTGTGGTTCTATCTCAAAAATGTGTCTCAAATTCATAAGCTTCTCTTGACTCCACGACTCTTAGTTGCACCACTAATATTTCTTACATTCAAGATGATCCTCTTGATTATATCATTTGGGTCTCTTTTTTAAAAAACAACGCATATTGGTTTGTGTCACTTCCCTGCCTAAAAATATTCAATAGTTTCCCACTGTAGCTAGAATAAAACACAAAATCTTCACCAGGGCCTGTAAATTCCACATGAACTAGTCCTAAATAATTCTTCAGCTCCATCACCTACCATCAACTACTGTGGACTATGAGCCAGCTACACTGGCTTGCTTCCTCTTGTATGAACACACCAAGCGCATTACTTTTTAAGATGTGGCACTTGTTTGTCCTCGCTGCCCCCGCCCCACTCTGTGTCTATCCCAGTCTGCCTGTAGCCCAGACTTCACAAGACTGCCACTTGTTATTCAGGCCCCGCTAAATATCTCCTCTTAACCACATGCAAGAAGCCTACTGACTTACCCTGTCCCAGCTATAGCCACACTGTCACATCACTGTACCCCATTTCTCCATGGAGCTCTCCTATTCGTCAGCTTGTTGCCTTCTTCACTCCGTCTCTCCGCCACACCCATCCTGTGAAAGCAGGGACATTCCCCCACCGCCGAACTCTCCAGGACCCATAAAACTGTCAGCCACATAGTAGGCGCTCTGTAAGTATTTATTCAATAAAAGAGGAATAAATAGAAGGTAAGGCGCTAAAGGAAACTGTATAGGAGGAGGAGGAAGCAATCAGCCTGCTCACTTTTTACCAGGATGTATTTTTCTCTACCAAGAATCTGCACTAAAGAGTCTAGTTCCATTTGCAATATTTTATTTTGTATTCAGAGACCCAAATACTTGATCTCTGTCTCTTTCTAACAGCCTCAAGAGTCCTGGAAAAAAAAAAAAAAAAAACAACAGTCCGCCCATCCTGTTGAAATACCAGAAAGATGATTTTCATGCATTCTAACTCAATATTTATCCTGGAATACAGAAATGTGAATCCGAGAGAAAAAAGTAACCAGAAGATAGAATTCATTGCAATCTGGTCTCCCTTTCTTTTTTCTTTTTTTCTTTTTTTCTCTTAACCTTCAATAGATGACTTAAGCTCTCTGAGCCTTAATATCCCTGGCTCTAAAGTAAGTGTACCAACACCTGCCTCTTTTTAACTCTCAGGTCTATTTTAACTCATAAAATGTGAAAAACATACAATAGTGGCTTAAGGTTAGAGATTTTATGGGTTATAGAGCTTGTGAATTTTGAAAGCTTTGGAGAAAAGATTGAATTATTATTTTTATGGTTATAACTCAGAGACAGTTTATCACATTATATAACTTTGAAAAGAATTGTTCTTTAACCAGAGAAATAACATGTTTACATTACAGACTGTTACACTAGTAATAGGATCCATCGCTACAGCATCAATAAAAAGGAAGACGCTAGAATGAGAGGAATGGAAAATCAATTTATCTACTTTTCCAACCCAACATTTATATGCTGACACCAAGTGCTAATAGTTATTGAGTCAAGTATCAGCTGTTTACATAATGTCTCAAACACTACAGGCTGCCAAGACTTTCTCCTGCAAGTTCCAACTGCCTGGCTTACGTTCCAAGCAGGATTTCTTCTTTCTTCTTTGCACCTCCTAGTCCCAATAGTCAACATCGCATTGAATATTTTTCACCTGTGTTCAGTACAGTGAGATAAATGACTTAATAATTACATAAGTTAGAATTATTCAGGAGGATTTTTTTTTTTTTTTGCTGAAAATGCCAAAAAAAAAAAAAAACCTGACTGAAAAACATCGGTACTTATTTGCCTCATCCGCCAAGAATTCTGGAAGAGGGCAGTCTAAAGCCAATGTGATAACACAGTGGTGCCATCAGGAACCCTGCAGTAGGTTCTGGAAAATGTGCAACAACCATTCTCAAGTTCAAGCTGATTTGCCCCACTTGCCAGTTTCCACAGTGTACACACTTCCACCGTAGTTTGATTTTAAGCCACCAACATGACATAATTAAAGGCAGAATTAGAAAGAAATACTTGGTAGCACACCATTATAAAGTATTCCCACCACACATATCATAGATGTAAATAGCCTCAAAGGTCATTAGATGATAGTAAAATGTCATAAAAGAATTAGGAAATTATGAACTTGGGGTGTTATGTTTAATATAATCTCTTTAATTATAAGTTTATATAATGCATTTTTAAATAATGGTCGTGCTGAACAATAGGCTTGCAAAATTCCTGAAAATTTGACTGTCAGTTCTCACAAGCTGGTACAGGCCACGTCCAGCACACCACTGAATGTGTCATTTTGCTTCACCACCTTTAATGTATAGACCTTCCTCTGATGCTTGTTGCCTTGTGGTCACAAGGTGGCTGCTGCCCTTTTAAGCCTCACAATGCATGCCAGGCAACAGGGAGAATAAGGGGGCAGAAAAACTAAAGTGATGTGACAACTTTTAAAAAATATTTCCCCCAAATCCCCACCAGTGGCTTTTGTTTACAATTTGTTGGCCAGCATTGTGTCACATGTGCCTGGATTAAAGAGGGCTAAGCAGAAAGGAATCATGGATGAAGCCTAGATTAGACAACCAAATGGATCTGTCGTAACAATAAAATTGTATTTCTAGAACTCCAATGCTTAAGACACTGAGCATTGTGCCACACTCAGCAGAGTGATGCAGGGATGAAAATAGAGTGGGTCAAGACTCATTGTTTGCCTTCACAGATTCTTGGAATGTAAGAGATGTACACATGGAAACACAGTCAATAATTCCAAGTGAAGTCTCCCATAACAACACACTAAGAGCCAGGCACTGGTTCAGAAGCTAAGTCCTTCTGGACTTGGCAGAGGCAGGCATCATCACTCCAGACTGGGTGGTCCATTCCAACAGAAAGGCTCATCATCACGGAAAGAGAAGTCAAGTCAAACAAGTAACTACTGACAGGTTTATAAATTCTGCTTAATTTGAATCGTTAATTTGTATACATAGGCATGACCTTTGTACACTCCCCAATTTCAGTTATTTTAGTTAATTGCATGGGAGGTTTAAATTTGTGTTGAAATACATAGACTAAAATTAAATCACTCTCTCTTCAGTGACCTACCTGCTTTTTCAAGGTAACAGATAATGATCATTTTTCTAAGCTTAGTCCAATAACTCTTCAAAGCCCTCTGGAATCACATTACTGGTATCAAGTGGCTTGTTTTTCAAACGTTCCGTTTTTCAGTTCTGCCCTTCCGCCCAGGAAAGAGCACCACTACAACGGTTTAAAGCATCACATGACCATTTTCAAACAATGAGCATAATGCTGATGTGGGTGTTATCTCCGTCTCTGTGAACATTTCTATGATCATCAAGGTTGAATTGTATTATAGCTGTATTTTTTTAAATGTTCGGAGTCCTCTCTTGCACCTGGGCAGAATGAGGGACCCTCTGTCTTAGCTTGACTGAACCTCACCTAAATGGACAAGAAGCAAGGTTGCTCCAAGATGCTGAGCTACACAGACTTCAGGGCTGTGGAATCGGGTCATCAATTTTGCCTGATGTAAAAGGTTATTCTCTTACTGCCTTTCAGTTTTGCCCTTTTAGCTCTGCATGGGTCACCACTGAATTCCTGCCTTTAAAAAATTTTAGCATAATGGCCTGTCTGACACCGTGATATGTCTGGAAAGTTCAGAGAAATTCTTGCTACAAGGTCTTTTAGGACCAGTGATAGACAAGTAACAACACACTCTCCTCCCAAGGTAACCCAGAAACCTTTCTCTTCCCCACCTTCTATCCTCTCTCCCCATATGACTCACTTTGCCCCATAAAAAAAGCAATATATTAATTAGCTATTGCTTCAATAATGCTATGTACCTAACATCCCCCCCAACACATTGCCTTACAGCAACAAGAATGTGTTTTTCTAGCTCCCAGGTCTGTGGATTTTCTGGGACAGCCCAGGATGTGGGTCAGCTTAGCTTGGCTGCAGACTTTCAGAGGGCTTCAGGTCTGCTCCAACGCTCCAAGCCTCTACCTGAATCAGCAGCCAAAAGGACAAGCAAAACCACACAAGGTCTCCTGAGGTCTTGGTCTAGGGCTCAAAATTGTCATATGTGCTCTTTCCCATAGGACAAACTAATTATCAGAGGGGAGGGATCTATATCCCCCTCCCTCCAATGGAAAGTAAAGTCACATGGCAAAGGGCATGAATGAATAATTCTAATTCAGGGAGGACTTGAAGAATTGGGAACAATGATTCCGTCCTCCACAGATACCCTTCCCTTTCCCTTTTCATCTGTTTCCTTGCATGCAATTTTCAACTCACAAAGATTTCCTAGAGACTGACTTTGTTCTTTTGTCAATAAGTATACATTGAATGCCTGTGACACATCCCACCTGTCACTTAGGGGCTAATATAGGGATGCCGCTCTAAAGAAAAGTTTAGTAATAGAAACAAACACACTTCTTGGTTGGGTGATAAGGCAAAGTAATATGTGATTAAGAGCCAGAGCAGGAACAGGTAGACCTGATGGACAGAAGCAAGGGCACTTTCCAAAGGAGCCATGTACCTGAGGGAGGAAAGGTTCATCATGGGAACAAGCATTACCTCAGACAGGAGTCCTCCTTTTACAGAGTAAGGGATGAATAATCCTGTTTAACCAGTCGGTGAGCTGGTTATATTTTGGCCCCATTTATCCCTAGTTTTTAACTATCTTTCCATTATTAGATGTATTAATAATAATAATAGTTGTAGCATGGCACAAAGAAAGATATTCTTCAGAATGTTTTTTTGTAATGCAAACAGCAACTAAACAACTAATTAGTTTTATGTATAGATTCAGGTTTCTTCCTTTAAAACCAGAAATACCTTCCTATAGAGGCTTTTATTCACATGTGAAGAAGAAATAACACCCAAGGGAACAGTAATGGTAAGACTTCATTCCAGGAAGGAGGGGACTTCAGTCACT
Source organism: Tonatia bakeri (assembly GCA_004024845.1). Taxonomy (NCBI): domain Eukaryota; kingdom Metazoa; phylum Chordata; class Mammalia; order Chiroptera; family Phyllostomidae; genus Tonatia; species Tonatia bakeri. Next base: position 24,682 of record PVIA01010226.1, on the reverse strand, counting down.
CAGTTCTGTGGTCCCCTGACAGTGGTGGTACATGAAAAGATGGCTTTATGTCTTTTATCCATTTCACCTGAAGAATGGGAGAACAGACATTTGAGCTCTGCACCAGTTTGGATCCAGTTCCTAAGTTTCGCCTCTAGGATTCAGGAACTCTGGCCATTCACCTGAACTGGATTCTGAGGGTTGAAGGTCACTGAAGCTTCCTTCATTTTATGGATACTAAAAAGGAAGCCAAGGAGTTTATTCAACTTGAATTAAACTCCTCCAGGCCTCCTAATTTTCCAGATGAAAGCAAGATTCTGCCAGTCACTTCCTGGGTACTTCTCATGCTCCTGGAGCATTGCCTGTGAGCTGTCTCCCCTCACCAGGTTCTGCAAAATCAACCCCTCAGAACAGGCATGGGCTCCTTGACTTCAGATAGAGCTTGTTTCAAATCACAACCCCTACTTACTTGCTGGATGTCCTTGGGCAAATTGGATGATCCCTCCTTGTTTCCATTTCCTCCTTTGTAAAATGGGTCTAGTGATTAAACTGCACTGTTATTGGAAGAGCAGGTAAAATAATGCACTGCACAGTGCCTGACATGTAGGAGCAGAAAAACAAATAGTTGTTATGACAATGACAACTGAGTGACTCGGAGGCCTGTCCAGGGAGGATGCACAGAGCACTTGGTAGGGGGCTATGACCTGAAACCCAGGGGAGCTTCTGTAGTTTCTCTGTCCTGGGACAGTAAGACTCCATTGGCTGAGAGAGAGAAGATATGGATGCTCCAATCCTGCCAGGTGCCCCGTTTTGGGACTTGGTAAAAGCAATAATCTTCCTGCTGCACATCCTCACCCACCTGGCCCTGGGTCTTGTCATCAGTGTAATGACTCAGATGTGGAGAAATGTAGTCTTGGAGTGGATGGAGGATAATGCTAATGGACCTTGAGATTCAGAGATTTCCCTGAGGATAGGGAAATAGATTTCCCAAAAGGTAAAAGGAGATGCTTCCCATGGAGATAGGGAGAATGAGATGCTTGACAAGGGGGACCTGAAGGTAGGGGACCAGTAGTGGAAGAAGAATGTGCCACAGGACTCTTGTGGAGAGTCTGTCTTCCTGGGGGCTTCCCCAGTAGGCTATGAGAAAATTATATTGGACAGTTTTGAATTTCCTCCTCCAATGTTGTAAGTCCCCTGAATTACCCCCACATCTGTGAGGACACTCTAATCTAGTTTGAGTGGTCATATGATGAAAATTATGAAAAGCAGGACCTGCCTGAATTGTCCAAGAGCTAAATGTTGGACTGCACCCACATACACACTTTCAGAGGGCAAACATGACTTATCAGAGCTGGGTAGCACTGCTGAAATCCAGAGAGAAGGCAAATAGACTTTCTTGTCTCACTCTGTCTCATCATTTCAGAGGTTCTTCCTTGCACAGTGGAGACCATCCTACACATCGTTGTGCAGAAAACTATGTTCTATTCTTCACCTTTTCAATGGTACTGGATGGGCCCATTGCTAATAAGAAAAGACTAATTTCCCAGCCATATAGCTCTCAGGGACCACACAAAGACCAGAGAGAAGCCCAGAGTAACCATTAAGTGATTAGGATGCGGTAACTCTCTAAAAATAGTGGGTTTCTATAACTTTGTTAAGCCTCAATTTCCCCATCTATAAAATGGAAATAATAACACCTACCTCATATGGATATCACAGTTGGGCGACAGCTGATGCATGATCACCAACCGGCAGTGACTGCAGAACGCTGTGGATGGCTTGTCAACGCACAAGAAATGAACATATATAGAAACAGGCAATTTTCTGTGGAGAAGTAGGGATGGAGTGGCCACCTTCGCTAGGGGAGGGCGCCTTGGCCACCCTCTCTGGGGGAGGGTGCGTGTTCTTCTGTCCCAGCAGGCTTTTTATTGGGTTCATTTGTACAAGAATTCGGGTAAAGCTCATTGCAGGGAAGCAAGGATCCAATAACAAGGAACTCTGAGAGCCTACTTTGAGTCAGGGTCAAAGAGCTGTAAAACTTTGAGGAACAAACTTACTTCCTCCTTGGACCCTTCTCATTCAACCGAGATTATTCTAAACAAAGCAGGTTTCACAGGATTTTACATATTCTTTCTTAGGCCTGATCACCCGGGGAACCCGCCCTTTCTAGTACAGGGCTGCACCACCCTGTCATTGTTTCAGGCTTAGGTGGAGCAAAGGGAACTAAGGCAACCAAGAGATAAGGAGATTTTCTCGCAGACCATGAGCACTCAGGCTTTGTCAAAGCCGAGGGGTGAGGGTCCATCATCCCCTTTTTGCCGTAGCCCCCAAAGTCCTTTCTTGGGGGCCTCCCACGTGATCGTGCCTGTCTTAGGTTGTTCCCCCCTTGGGGAATCTTACCTGTCATTGGCTAACCAACCAAGCATTGGGGTTCAGGCAGGGTGAAGTAAAAGGAGCAGAAGCGGGGCTCCTGCCAGGGAGATAAGCTTGTCTCCTTGCTGGCTTACAGTTCCAAGGTTGTTCCCTCAGCCTTAGCCTATGCAGGGTTACAGCTTCTGATACCAGGCAGGGTGGTTCCCAACATCACAGGGCTTAAATAACCAGCCTAGTTTTGTTAAAGCACGTGTGTAGTGCTTGGCATGTGGCAGGGTTAGTGTTAGTTTTCCTCTTCTGCATCTTAGGAACTCACCAAGCTCAACCCTCTAAGTTTACATGTGAAGAAGGAATTATTCCAACAGCACTGTGGCAGCTGCCTGAAGTCAGGGGCCCCAAGGAAAGCTTTGTACAAGAGCCCCTATGGGCAAAAGGACACTTGGACAGGACATTGTTTCTAGGAATACATCACAGCATTATTACCAAAAAGAAAAGTCAGTAGTTCAGAAACTGAGGCAGCTGGACACTGAAGCTCCCCCAGTCTAGGCTGGTTTTTACCAACGTTCAGGCCCTGGGCAACATTGATTATGAGAGTTGGGTTAAAATAGACTCAGACTTCATGGAAAACGAAGCCCCAAATTATCAATCTGAGGAGTGTGAGCAGACAGTCCCCTGCTCAGGCTTGGTGAAGAGAGGGTGGGGGTAGGCCCTGGAGGTCAAGGGCTAATGAAAGGGCACTACGTGTCCTGACCTCTGGAGCTTTTTTAAAGAAACAGTTGACAGAGTGACCTTGGTCTCTTCAACTTTAATGAGCTCTGACCAGATGCCAGCAGGTTAAGAACTCAGAGCAATGACCTCACTCCAGGCTAGCCAGTGCTGCCAAGGTAGGCAGGAGGCTCCAAATTTCTGGGGACTTTGCCTTCAGATACCTCCTTTCTGGAGTTACTACTGATGGGTTCTCCTGTGGAACTCAACACGCTGTCCTCTCCCTTCCTGTAGGTCCCTGGAGATTGTCAAAATACAAGCTGGTTTCACTTCACTGCTGAGTCTAGGAAAAGAAAAAATAGAAGAGTTATGGACACGGCTTTGAGGTTTTTTTCATCATCTGAGGGTTCAATATTGAGAGTAATATTGATTCGATTTATCTAGTGTTGTAATGTTCCATTGGTTGCTAGGCAACAGAGTTCTTTCTTCTCTTTTCTGGGTGGCTCGTGGGAGTTTGACTACCAAAGAGATTACTTTGTGTATATGAAAGTAAATGGACCATAGGTTCCATACATGAGTGGAGGAATACTGTTTTACTGGGCAGTGTTAAGACCACGTTTCCTATCACATCTGGGTAATTGCAATTCAACCTCCAGAACAACAGGGCCATTCATATTCACATTCCCCTACAAGGTACCCACTGAGAACAATTTAACACAAAGTTGTGCTGATGCATAAAACCCTATGCTGTGTGCTTACGATTCCATCCTCATAAAGTTCAAACCTGCACTGGGGCAAGGATGGATTTATTCCTCCCCATTCTCGTCCCCTCCAAATCCCACATTAATAACCAAAAATAGCAACCGGGATTATAAAGGGCAAATCCTGATTTGCACTTAAATCCTAACATGGCAAGGTCTTTCCTAATTTCTTTTATACCGTCTTCTCCTCAACTCACCCCCAAATTGTCTTCCTTTTTGGGGGGCTCCTTTGTAAATCTTTTACACTGATGTCCACTGTTTCTTTAAAACCCCAAATCAGAAGCAGCAGGCAAACGAGGCCCTGTCAGCTTGGGCTATATGGTTCAGTGACTTGGCATTAATGACGTTTATTTTGGAACCTGTGTGATGGCCTGACCTATTTTAGGATCTCTGCTTTAACCATACTTCCCTCCCCCATTTGTCTGATTAGAAGTGAAGGCAATAGGGATTGTGGGGAGGTTGAGGAGGGGCAGAGGGAAGACCTGGAACTCAGCACTCAGGGGATACATCTGCAGCCACCCAAGTGGGCCATGACATTTTCACCACTGCCACAGAAGCAATTTGAAGCGCCACTAAAAAGGCTGGGATTTGGGCTCATGTCTACAAGATGGGAAGAGATTCCAGAGGCACTGCTCTGCCCAGTTTTCTGGGTTAGACCCCAGGAAACACAAACCAAAGGCCACATTTAGCATCATTCAGCGTTTTCTTCTATGGGAAGACCTGTTTAGGAGAGAAATTATCTCCTCCTTCCAAAGAGAAAAGCTATCTGGAGGAGGCAAAATAAGGGTAGGAGGAGGGAGAAGTGAGTGCAGGCAAGTAGCCAACTATGCACATTTATGAAGAGCAGGAATGGAAAACAGATGTTATGCAGGAAAATAAACCATTGCCCTGGGAGCATCATCATCAGCCTCTGGAGAATAGGGCTTCTCAGATCCAGGCAAATAACACAGTAAGTCATTGAAAGCTGCATACTCATCACAACTGCTCTAAGGAATGGCCCTTCTGGGTTGCCTGGTCCCCTATCTCCATATCTTTTTGTGGCTGTGCGGCAGCCAGCATTCCTCTGCATAGATGTTATCATTCTGTCTCTTTAACTAGGACTGAGGTGTTCTTACCCACACCAGAGCTTTTCCCTACTATGGGCAGGAGCAGCAAGACCCAGAGCCCCAAGAGGCAGCTGGTGGCTATAAAAGAATGAGAGTTATAAGAAAGCAAAAAGCCCCAGGCCACTGTGTGGAAACCCTAACAAAATAGTTGCAGTGGTCATGGAGCAAACAGTGGTGTCACGGTTACTGGTATAGAGTACCCATGGCAGCTGCTGCTGTGGGCAACTCAGGAAACCTTCAATGGCTGTCAAGAAGATTTTGTGTTTGAACCTCCTGAGACCTGCCAAGAAAAAGAAAGGCATTTGGAAGGCATGGCACCCAGCTCTGTGTGAGGCAGAGGTCAGAGGTGGGATGTGTTCCTCCCACTGAGTTGAGGTCTAGGAGGCAAGGCCATTAGAGATAACAGAGCTCACCTCGATCTGGAGCTCCAAGGACATAAAGGGCCAAGCGAGACTCAAGAGAAATAAATTAAGGAGCAAGTGTCTACTGTGGTAAGTCACTAAAATTGAACATGGTGGTAAGTCCAGCCAGCAACCTGGTCCCTGGGAACTAAGCCCACTGAGCAAGTCTTTTAATAGATTATTCAAATCAACAAATTCTGTGACCTGTGAAATCTGACAAAATCAGAAATAGTTCTTTTTCTAGGCATTCCTCTTTGGCTTTCTGAATCTTCTTTTAGAATTTCACATGGCAGGTAGGCACTACAATATTTTGGGTCCCAAAGTACTTTTTTAGGAAAGTAAGCTCAAAATATCAATCTGACAGACACTGCCAAGAGTTATTAGCCTGTCTGGAGGATGCCTTGAGAAGCCAGTTGGAAATTTAACCAGGTATTTTTCTTCCTTCTCTATGTATTTCTTTTCTTCACCCAATGTGTTTTCCTCAGACCCTGGTTCACAAATGTATAGTTAGAGCAGAAAAGGAGGGGAGGAGGTGACGTATGTTCTTTTGCTGTTTCCAGCAATGCTTTTCACCTCTGGAATCGAGACGGACAATGTTATATATTGAGGACCTGGAAAGCATATGGAAGAAGGAGGAGAAAGAGGAGAAGAAAGAATAGAGGGGTTCACTGAAAATTATATTTCTAGTTCCCTGGCCCAGAAAGTCATTGAAACTGGAATTCTTGCTCCTATATAATTCATATCTTTTTCTAAGTGGAATCGGGCTTAAGAGAGAAATATTGTGCCTTAAATTTAATTAGAATAAATTAATTCTCTAATGAATCATACCATCAAGCATGAAAAAACTAAAGGGTACAAAGTATTGATGTGCTGATTAAAAGGAGTGATCATAGGGATGTTAGTGTATAGAAACCAATGCTGTGTCTATATACACAGATGGCTTTGAAAGACATCAGCCCTTTTGATGATCGGATCACAACCAACCAGTTAGTAACTGCCTGTTGGCTTGACTGAATTTAACTGTTTGAAAATAACCCAGACTCTGCCTAACATCCTCACTTTTGAACTAATTTGCTGGGTGCTACCTTCACTCATTTGCCCGAGCTCAGACAGTGGGATGGGTGACAACTGCAAATTTAAACTGAGCTCAGGAAATTGCTTGGAGGAGAGAGTGAACAGAAATTCCAGCAGCCGGGAGAAGATCCAACAAGTGCTGCTGACCAAGAGCTAACTCCAACTGAAGAGAGAGACTGAACTGAAGCAGTGGAACTCCTAGGCCATGCTAGAAAACTCCATCCTAAAATGTGTCACAGTAACATAGTTCTTCCCAGACACAAGTGCTCAGGATGCAGCTTGGAAAACAAGAAGAAAGAATAAGCAAGAAAATTTGATCTCTCCATGTGGGGACTTGGCGAGGTGGGTTTATTATTCAAAGACATGTCAGCACTCTCTTCCACATGCAATGTCATTTCTATTTTCATAATCCAGAGCTTTCAGGAAGAGCACTCTTGATGTTCTGCTCAGATGACCTTTCATCAGTTCCAGGAGAAGGGCAGAGAAGTCCAAGGAGAGCTAGCTGCTTATTCTAAACAATGGGGCTGGTGTAGGAATGACAAAAATATAGACATCCATTTCTAGCATCTCACAATAGTAACAGCTCCAGGGAAAGGCGGAGGGACTGACTCCTTTCTAATTAGCCAGAGAAGCTTTTGATAAGAACCCCAGGAGTTCCTTATCCCACAATATCAGTTGTCACATGAGCACATGGGCCCAGTAATGCACCCTGGATGGGATGAGATGGATGGATGGTGCCAAGTTCTAAATCTCCTATGGGGTTTCCCTTGACAGGCTGCTCTTATGATTTAGGGTACCATCAGTGGCGCTGGTTTGATTCATCACTTGGTGATTCATCTTTCCCAACAAGCTGTGGCTCCTGTTTTATAACGCCCTTTCCATTTCTCTCCTTTGAAGAGAGAAGGAGATGATGAAAGCCAGACTTTGGAACAGAGTTCTAGCTTTTTTCTGCCAGAATGAGCCCTCAGTAAGGAGTCTCAAACAGGTCATCAGATTGATTTCAAAAAAGATTACACATATTGACAAATGATGCCCATTTACAACAAACATGTCACTACTATACTTCACATGTTGGTTGGTATGACGACTACCGTGAACAGCCATGGCAACATATGAACAAGTGAGTGGATTTTTCTACCTGAACACTGTAATTATATGAAGTAAATACATATGGTTTTATCAAGGAAAATTATATATTAATGTTTAGGTATATGAGTTTATTAATATAGTTAACCTTACATTTATGTCACAAAAGTTATTACTGGCCTCCTGAATTTTGTTACATATTATCTGTTTTGGCATAAGTGTGTAAGTCCCTACACTTTTTATTTTTATAATATTTTTAAACAATATTTATTGTGTTTTTATAAAAGAAGCAATTCATGTACATTATAATAAGCTTGGAAAAATTATACTTTAGTCTAATATAAAGAAAAACATACCTATTATATTACTACCTAGGAATAGTCATGGAATAGTCAAACTTGCTGAATCTTATATGTTTATATAGAATGTACATATTCATATAAAATACATAAATTAGGATCATCTAATATAAAGGTAACATAGTAATATTTTGCCTTTTCTTGTAGATGGCCTTCATCCTTCAGCCTTAATTAGCCTGTAATGCCTATGTATGTAGTGGGAGTTTATTAGAGAAGGAAGGAAGGAAGGAAGGAAGGAAGGAAGGAAGGAAGGAAGGAAGGAAGGAAGGAAGGAAGGAAGGAGAAAGAGAAAGAAAGAAAGAAAGAAAGAAAGAAAGAAAGAAAGAAAGAAAGAAAGAAAGAAAGAAAGAAAGAAAGAAAGAAAGAAAGAAAAGAAAAGAAACAAAAAGAAAAGAAAAGAAAAGAAAAGAAGACTAAAGTAATATTCAGTTTCTGGAATTCAAAACTAGGATTTGGCAGCAGAAAGTATCTTGCAATCCTAAGCATTTTTTTAAAGAAAGTTTGTCTAAATCTCTTAATCTCCCTCACTCCAACACATGCCAAGCCAGCTGTTTTTATTAGCCAGACTATAGACCTTTATTTGAGAGGTCCAGATAGAGAAAGGACTGGGGAAATTCCGCCCTCCTATGCAGATGTGTCAATTTCCCACTTGGCCAGAGAAAGTAAGTTATAGAGATAGATAAAGGGAATAAGGAGAGAAAAGGAGACTGTCTTAGTCCCTTGGGGCAGCTATAACAGAAATACATAAACTGTGTGGCTTATAAACAACAGAAATTCATTTCTCACAGTTTTGGAGGCTGGAAATTTCAAGATGAAGTTGCCTGAGGATTCAGTGTCTGGTGAGGGCCCCACTCCCTGGTTCACAGAGGGCCATCTTCTCCCTGTGTCCTCACATGGTGGGAGGGGTCAGGGAGCTTTCTGGGGCCTCTTCTATAAGAGCACTAATCCCATTCATGAGGCCTCCCCCTGCCCCCATCCTGTCCCAATCAACAGCCAAAAACCCCACTTCCTGATACCATCACATTGGGAATTAGCTTTCAAATGTTCAGTCCATTGCAGAGACCATAGGCCTCATTTCTCACCTAGGACTCTGAAAAATGTTTGCCTTTGAGGGTTCCCCGGTACCATTTGGGGTGCAGTCATATCTATTTAGCTACAGAGCTTCCATTAGGTAGGGAGACACCAAGGTTTGGCTCTTCTGAGCTATCCTGGTTTCTGAACAGCAAAGACACAGAGCAGAGAGCTGGAAGTGCTGCCATGGATGTGGCAGAGCGAGGTCAGCCTGCTTCAGAAGCCAGCATGGGTCTCCCAGGGCAGCAGGCTGGATGCCATACCAATGGCAGACACTCAGAGACAATTTTTTACACGAAGGGTATCAGAGCACTGACTTTTTTGAGCCCACAATATTGATTCAGCTCTAAATCAATTGAACAATGTCTTCAAAAAAATTGTTTCTCACAAAGGGCAAATAGTTGCTAAATTGCCTAGATCCTTAACTTTCCTGGAATATTTTGTTTCAACCTTCAACCATAAATAAAAAATCTAGCCAGTTTTAAAATCTATGCATCTAAACAATTTTTCCTGTAAAAACTGTAGAGATGCTATCCCATCATCTCTTGGCATTTAAAATAAAGAGTAGAAGTCTGGAGCCAGCCTAATTTTTTGTTCTCTTGTGGTAAAACTGATTTTTTCCTGATTGGATATTTGCATACTTTTGAATGGTTTATTTTAATTACTAGAAATTTTTTTTAAATGGCCAGGATGTATGTGTGTGTTGCTTATAATATCACAAGCTATTTCCATCTTTAAATTCAGCTGGTTTTTCAGACTCACATAGATTCCCTCAATATATTTTCAGTTTTTACATTTTGTACCACTTGTTTCTTTCCTCAATAATCTCTATAATTCTTGTTTTATTTTTTTACGTTCTCCAAATCTAATTCTTCTTGCTTTTATCTACTAGTTCTTTCCCCCTGAACTCTGCAAGTGCTTCTTGCTTCCTACATCACAGTGAATTTTAATCTTGGCACTGCACATCACTTACCCTGGTTTCTTTCTTTAACTCTTTTCTCCCTTTTTTTCCTCAGCTTGTTAAATCTGAATCTTATTCCATAAGATCCTTCCCCTCTTTCATTTCCTTCTTATGGTTTTGCTTATTGCATCAAGGCCATGTCTTTTTGCAACTATTCCGGTCACCAAATTTTTCTAAAATTTCTTTTTCTCTTTCAGTAAATATTTCCAGAACTAGAATTCTACATGGGGTACACTGAGAGATACTGCCTTTCCTTATTCTGCAGCATGTTTTCCAAATAGCCTATATTAATTTTTGCAATATTTTTTATCTTGAAGACAGAAGAGTAAAATTGGGTTTTCTCAATAGATTTAGTGTGAATTTCTTTGGATTCTACTCACAAGCCTCATAAGTACCAGAAGATCCCTTGCTTTGATCTAGCCCTAGAGGGGATATTGGTTAGTGTAGCTCTCAGCTCATTTTTTAAGATCTGATATGCATTTATCTAGTCTTAACTTTCTGTCTTGTTCCATCCCTGCAGACTGATCCTACAACACTGAGAAATAATGGAATATATGTTTACTGATGTGGTAAAAAATAGAGCCAAAGTCTATAATAATTCAAATGCAGTAAATATACAGTTCTAACTCACATAAGAATTTAAAAGGGCCTGAACAACAGGCAGCTCCCCCGCCATGTGGTAATCTGGGGACCCAGGCTCCTTGTATCTCCATCAACCAGAAAAAGGGCAAGAAAGAGAAAGAGGAAGAAGCACCATCTCTTCTAAAATGTCTTGGCCTGAAGCAGGTGTAAATCGTATCCACTCACATTTCATTGGAAATAACTCATCCATTACCACATCTAGCTGCAAGGAAAGCTGGAAATGTAGTGTGTTAAAAAAAAAAAACAAAAACAGAGAATGGAACTTTGGTAAACAAGTCTGCCACATGTTTGAAACTAGAATCACCAGTAGATACTGGTATGTGGGCTTTTCCTGCTTCCCCCCTTGTCGATATTGCTTCTCTTGGTTGCAGAAGACACAACCCTCAGTATTCAACTACTATGACTCCTGCTGGCTGCTTTTCTTCCTGGTTGTTTTGAGTAAGATAGCTCACCCATCCCAGCCTCTCCCTCTGGAACATAAACTCTATAACCAAGCCAAGCAGTCTCAGATCATACTAGAAATTAATCAGAGAAAATGAAAAGGAGAGGAGGAAGTGGCCAAACAAAAACCAATCCATTTTCTTTAATTACTTGGGAATGCTCTTAGAATTTCTCTGGCACCACAAGAAAAACAAATCAATCTCACTAAGACACCTCACGAATACACCTCTAATTCAATAGTTCTCCAAGTGTGGTCCTGGGACCAGCAGCAGCAGCCTCATCTGGGCACTCACCAGAAAAACAAGTCTTCCAGTCCACTCCAGAACTACTGAATCGGAGACTCTGGGAAGGAGGCCTGGAAATCTGTGCTTTAACCAGCCCTTCAGGTGATCCAATTACACACTCAGATGTCAGACCCACTGCTCTACCAAGCTTGACTATGGCCTGTGCCAAGCAAGGCACTCCATGTGTGTCCACCGGTAGCACTTTATTTCAGTTGTAAGCAAAGAGGAATATCTGGAATCCATCTCACAAAACTATAAGTATAGGATACTAGTAAACCTCAGAGCTCCAGTCTGACTGATTGGGGCAACTTAAAATTAAAGCCTTTGTTAAATAGGAAGCTTCTGTCACTCACACACACTGTTGCTTGTTTGTTTTCTTTGACACTAATTATCTACTTCTCTGTGCTCGATCAAAATCACCATCACTGGTGAACACAGAGTCATAAAATAGCTGAAGTGGGAGGGATTTCAGAGAGATCAAGTCCGCTCACCCATTCTGTAAACTGGAAAACTGAGGTCCAGGAGGAGTAAGTGGACCTTCTAATGTCCCACCTCTGGTTGGAGAGAGAGCCAGAACTAGAACACAAGACCCCTGGTTCTTGCTTGACCCAGCCCTCTTTCTGCTAACAGCATCTCGTAAGATCACGTTCGTGAAGCCCTCTGAAACACATAAAGTGTAGAAGTGGTTGCATTATAGTAATATTGAATTAGGTGCAGATAATTTGAATTCCAAATCTTAAAGAGGCAAAGTTAAATGTGTGTGCAAATTTGTTCTCAAAGGCCTGTCCAAATGCAAATAAAAAATAGAATTATAGAATACTTTGGAAAGTTGAGACTGATGTTAAGAAATGTAATGAAAAAGTATCAGGCAGCAGCCTCTGATATCTTCTTTTCACAGTTTCCTCCAACATGCCTGTGGTACCATAGAAATTTGAGAGAAATTTCCACCAGCTTTAAGGCCAATAGACCTGAACAGAGAAGGGTCACCTGTGTATTCCATTCACTTTATTTCACAAAGAGCAAAAGGCTGGCATCATAAAAGAAGGTGGAGAGCCATTCGGCCCCTCCTCACTGTTTCTCCTAACAACAAGAAAAGTTGACAACACAAATACTATTGTACATAGTGGTAGACACACTGCCTTCTGCTTCCCCTGCCTCAGCCACACCCCATCATTCAACAGCTCTTTATAGGTTGCAGCTGCCAAGAACCCACAGGCTGACCAAGTCAGACTTTCAGTTTCTGAATGTAATAAGAGCTACACACTACTCCAGACCTAGAACATTTGAGAGATTGAAAGCAAATTAGGTAGCAATGAGATTGTGTCCCAGGTCACCAATAAATGGAATTGGGTGCCTCTGGTTCGGTCTTACTGATGGTCTGCTGCCTCATACCAAGCTGGCTCCAACAGGGTTGGAGTGGACATGGCACCCTGATACACCCTTGGGTGGCCTTTTCTCAGGAGAATTTTCTTTCCCGTTTGTGCTTTAGGGCATGAAATAGAGCTGAAATAGACTTCTCTCTATCTTAGCTTTGTAACTAGCTAAACTGGGTCTTTGAATTGGGAATATTTTCTAACAGCTTTATTGATACATAATTTACACGCCATACAGTTTATCCACTGAAGTGCACAAGTCAATGGTTTTTAGGGCATTTACAGATATGTGCAACAATCACCACAGTCAATTTTAGAACATTCTCTTCACCTTGAAAAGAAACTTTGTACCCTTCAGCTTCACCCCTCTCTCACCCACCCCTCAGGGCCCTGAGCAACCACTGACTTATTTTTTTCTCTACAGATTTCCCTGCTCTGGACATTTTGTGTGAATAGAATCATATAGTACATGGTCTTTTGGCTTCTTTCACACAACATAATGTTTTTGAGGGTCATCTATGCTGTAGTGTTTGTCACTATGTTATTCCTTTTTATGGTTGAGTAATAGTCCATTGTTTGGATATATCACATTGCATTTATTCACTCATCAGCTGATGAATATTAGGGTCTTTCCACATTTTGGATATCATAAATAATTGAATTAGGAATATTAGATTTGTCATCTAGTCTGAAGGAAAAGAAATTTTGAATGAAGAAATTCCCTTAATAACTGGCTGCTTTTGCATTGTTTATCACAGTAATTCAACAAATAGTGAGCACCTGCCACATGCAAAACAAGGTAGAAGCTACTTTGAACTTGTAGTCCTTAAGAATATTCATAACATTAGCATTGAGAAGAATACCTTTTACAAAATCCTTTGATACTCTCTCAGGTAATCTTTATTATTATAAGAATGTGCTATGAACCTAGTGTCATTTGACAAAAGGCATAAGCTCTAAGGACTCAGGATTGCCCATCTGGTGAGTAGAAGACAGATGGAAAATCCATAGTGAATTTCTTCTTAAGATATATTTTTATTTAATTTTGATGGGGAAAAAAATCCTTTTAGGAACATTTTTCCACAATTGTTGAGTCTTCTGCAGCCTCAGGTCCTGACCCAGACAAATACATTTCTCATCTTTGAAATTCCAATAGCTCTTTTTATACTTTTAAAAACATATCACCTTTTGTCTTTTATCATCATATTTGTGTTAAGGGTTATCCCCTTCAGAGGCCATTCATAGCAGAAAGGCTGTCTGCTGGCCATAAAGGTTCTGTGGCATTTCCTTCAGTGATGTGGCATGACTTCCTCATCAAAACAAAGTTTGTGGTTTTCCTATGTGACTCCCTTTCTCTGAGTCTGAGCAAGTCCCAGTAGGAATGCTGGCCACACGGGTCCACGCCGTATGAACCTGGAACCACTGGAAGCCAGGGATCTACACGAGGAGAGTCACATGTTTGCTAAAGGAGAAAAGGAGCCACCAGAGGTAAGAAATGAGTAAGAGATCAGGAGCCAAAGATACCAGCCAGAGGTGAGAAGAGAAGAGAAGTATGGGGTGAGTCCAGTGGGTTCACCACAGGACCTGTGGCTGAGTCAAGGCACCTGAGGGCTTATTCGTGTTGTGTTCTTGCTTTCTGGTAAAAGATGTAGTTGTCCAGCTAAAGGGAACAGGACACAATTAAACATACTAGGCTGTCACGGAGTCTAGTTTTTAGATTTCACTTTCTAAGAGCATCATTATTACCATCTTCAGGGCAGAACTGCCACCTTGCAAGCTGAAAACAAATGGAAACAACCTAAATGTCCATAATTGGGACATAATTGGGACAAGTTAAACAATGGCAAGTCCATAAAGCTACTATTGTTCTTTAAATAATGGTAAAGAGCTCTACATTTTTCTGGGAAGATATTCATGATATGGTGTTGCATAAAAAGGTTATAAAACACCATGAATATTATGCCATTCATGTAAAATTCTGTGTGTATATGTATGTAGGGGGAATAATTTCATGTCTCTAGGTATAAAGATACCTGTGTCTCTTAAAAATATATTTCCCAAAATTGAAAAACTTTCAGGCTGAGTGGATTGTCCAGTGTGGTTTTTTTTGTTACTTTTCTTTTAGCTCTTTGTTATATTATTTTATCACTATCCATACACTTAAAACTTAATAAATGCTTAAAATTCATAAAATAATCTACTTTAAGAAAATACTATTTACATATTGGGCACTGACCAGTTACTATACATGATTTGTTCATTAGGAATGTTACATATTATTCCTATATTATTATTATATGGAAGTATAATATTATTATCTCTGTTTTCTAAATGAAGCAACTAGGATCTAGAAATGTTAAGAAACTGACCTGAATTCATTCATAAAACCAAAGGCGGGTAGGATTGAGGGTGGGAGGTGGGGTTGGCTGGGGTTGGGGGTGAGGCAGGGGGCAGGGAATGCAGACAACTGTACTTGAACAACAATAAAGAAATAAATAAAAAAGAAAGGAAATTGGCCCAAGTTCACAAAGCAATAAAACAGCAGAGGTGAGACAGTGGTTATGACTGTCTGAACCGGCAGTTGCACTTGATCACTACCCTGTACTGCTATAAAAAGGCAAAAACCACAGGCCTTGTCCAGTGAGAACTGTGACCATCACCGACCTTAATTTCCCATGTTATTTATTCTTCAAAGCCAGATTAAGCAGATCGTTATAAACTCAGATTCAGCCTTTGATAAGAAATGCTCAGAACCCCAAAGCTACTCAAAATTGAATTACTCTTCATGTACCAATATCAGACACTAGTTTTAAAACTTGCCTGTAAGCTCTTTGACACTCTGACTGCAGAGCAGTGGTATATGTGTGCCCTTTCCTTGATTCCGGGCTGGCCCTAGTGACCTAGCTAACAGAACACAGTGAAAACGATGCTTCATGAGTTCCAAGGCTTCCACCTTGCTCACTAGGACACTCACTTTTGAGCCCTGAACCACCCAGGACCTCCACGTTTGAGGAAGCTTAGGACAGTTACAGGTGCTCCAGTCCACAGCTCCTGCTGGGAGTCCTGCTGACAGCAGCATCCCCCGCCAGACACCTGAGTAAAGCCATCTCTGACTCTAGCCTTCAGGTGACAAATCACCGCCAGCTACTGAGTCTTCCCAGCTGAGGCCCAGATACCTTGAGCCAGAGGCAAGCCATCCCTGTCTAATTCTTGACCTCCAGAATTCATGAGCATAATAAATGGTTATTTTATGCCACCAAGCTTAAATGGGGTATGGCTCATTATGGGGCAAGAGTAACCAGAACAAATCTCAGCTCCAACTCTAGCTCTTTCTTTCAATAGCTATCCAGTATACTGAATTCCTACCAGTTAGAGTTGAGCCTTGGAGGCTATTTAGACAGGAGTTTATTGATGCTAATTTCTTTTTCCATAAATCTAGGACAAGGTGAAGTCAGGAAGGAGCTTGCCCTGTTGACAGCCCTGTCCCAACACTAGCTCTAGTGCCTGGAGCGTAAGAGCAGACTGCTTCCGTTATCTGCCACATTATTGAAACCACCCCAAAACTTAGTGGCTTAACGTGGGGGTTGACAAATCACAGTCCACAGGCATATCCAGCTTCTTTGTAAACAAAGTTTTACAGGACCACAGCCACCCTCATTTATTCACATATTGTCTACAGCTGCCTCCACTCTGCAGCGGCAGAGCTGAATCATCGCAGCAGACTACAAAGCCCTCCCACCAAACCTAAAATATTTACTGACCCTTTACAGGAAAAGTTTGCCAGCCCCTGGCTTAACACAGTGACGATTTATAATTTCTCCAAATTCCGTGACTGGCTGAGCTCAGCTGAGCAGACTTTTTTCCCTCTATATGGTCACTGATGAGGCTGCATTCATTGAGAACCTATGAGTACTAGGGTGTCCAAGGTGGTCAGCTCACATGTCTCAGGCCTCAGTGCTGTCAGCTGGGGCATTCAAACCCCTTCCATGCAGCCTGTTGCTCTGACCTCTTGTCATTTATGAGTCTCTCCCAAGTTTCTTTATGGAAACTTCCAAGAGAGAGCAAAAGTAGAAGCTACCAAGCCTCTTCATACCAAGGCCCAGAACTTATAGCATCAATTTTACTATTTTCTCTTGGTCAGCGCAAGTCACCAGTCAAAATTAAAGGGGAAAGAATTCTCCACTCCTGGTTGGAAGGGTAGCATAGATGTACAGTGGGCAGAAATGGTTGGCGGCCATCGTCAGAGACTATTGACTACGTGAAGCACACAGTAAAAACTTGCTGAATGAGTGCATTAGAGCTCACAAAGGCATAAAAGTAGAAAGAAAAGTGAGCAAGTAAAAGGTAATGTCTTGCAGGGTATGCCTGAGCTTATCTACATAGAGAGACAAGGTCATGTGCTGTCAGCACTAAGGGGCCTGTAGAGCTGAAGAAAAGCACAGGTTCTGTGAGAGAGAGAAGTCAGAAACAAGAACATAGCTAATGAAGTCATTTGGGGATCAGAGTCTGCAAGGGTGAGCTGGAGGGGAGATCAGATACCAGGTCTACACTGTAGGAGACACCAAACCTCCTCAGAGCAAGTACAAGAATCAGATTTCGTGGGTCAATGCCAGACAAGAGCTAGTAGCAACTGATGGGGAGGCAAAGCAATGAACTTTTGTATCTGTACCATCTGGATCAATGTATTGGACAGCCTTCTGTTGTAGGGGTCATGTGTCAGACCAGATGGCTGACCTCAGTGCATATATCTCCTCTGGCTTATGAGTTCTGTCACAACAGCACCAGACAAAAATGATCCGAACAACTCAGTTAAGAGGCTTGGAAGAACTTGTTACAACCCAAGAAAGTAATGTGGCATTTTCAATAACAGCAAAAACAGCATAACCTTCCAGTGGTATATGGAGATTGCAAATAACAGAGTCAGCAACTCAGTGGGTAAAATGATTGAAAGAGGATGACTCAAGCCCTGGCAGTGTGGCTAAGTTGGTTGGGCATCATCCCACAAAGTGAAGGGTCTCTGGTTCAATTCCCAGTCAGGACACATGCCTGGATTGTGGGTTCGGTCCCCAGTCAGGGCAGGTATGAGACGGCGCAGCCAATTCATGTTTCTTTCCCTCTCTTTCTCCCACCATTCCCCTCCCTCTAAAAACAAACAAATAAAATCTTTTAAGAAAAGATGACTCATGTTCATCACTCCCCTTGATCCTGCAAAGAGGTTAAAACTTTCCCCATTACACTCAAGAGAAAATTGACTCTTAAAGAGATTAAAGAACTCTTCTACATCCATGTAGCTAACATGTAGAACAAGTAGGATTTGGACCCAGCTCTGCCTGAGTCAGAAGCAATCACATTGCTCCCTGTGGGTTACAGAAATTGCCATGGAGGAAGAAATGAAAACATGAGGTATCATCTGCCTAGAAAAGTCTGTCTCAAAGCATGTCCTGTATCATATTAGTACCTTGAAATGATCCTCGAAAATAATGATCCCTAGGTAAATAAATGTGAGAGCTGTTGCATGATGAAGTCCCCCTTTGAAAGTCACGTCAGCATTTGTATATTTAAATAAAAACCTGTCTGAAATCTAAATCCTTTTTCAAGGCACTAACCACCAACGTCCCAAAGAACTAGTGTCCTGAGGAACATGCTCGGGGAACATTCCGTCTGGGAAGGTGAGCAGTGAGAGAGCACTGGTTTTACGAGCTCATTGAATAGGAAACCACCGAGAGCACATTTCTGACATCCACTAGACTCTGGAGCACTCCAGGAAGGTCAGCACAGTTTTAAGACGAATAAAGAGGACAGTCTTAAGTAAGCTAATTTACCTTGCTACTAAGCTAAATTAAAATATAAAAAGCCATAATTATAATTACGTTATTAAAGACTACACTCTCTGGCCTCCCAAAAGTGGCATCTTGTAGAGAGACTCAGGGCACCTTTGACCCAGCTGACCTGCCTGTCACTGCAGGCTGTGCCTTCATTGCTCTTGTTCCTAATCTGCAGAAGAAGCCTTTTTGGAAAAGCCTCTTCTATCTTGCCACGTTTACATAATCCCAGTAACTCAGTGCAGAGGCACGTTTCTGGAGGGAATGTAAAGTGGTACTGCTGCTATGAAAAACAGCATGGAGCGCCTCCAAAAATAAAAATGGAATTACCATGTGATACATTTCTGACTGTATGCCCAGAAGATTAAAAAACAGGTTCTCAAACAGATATGAGTACATCTACTTTCGCAGCAGCATTATGCACAATAGCCAAAAGGTAGAAGCCACCCATTGTCCATCGATGGGTGGAAGGGCTAAAAGAAAGTCATATATGAACAAAATGGAATATTATTCAGCCTTAAAAAAGGAAATTCTGCCCTGGCTGGTGTAGCTCAGTGGATTGAGCACGGGCTGAGAACCAAAGCATCACAGGTTCGATTCCCAGTCAGGGCACATGCCTGGGTTGCAGGCCATGGCCCCCAGCAACCGCACATTGATGTTTCTCTCTGTCTTTCTCCCTCCCTTCCCTCTCTAAAAATAAATAAATTAAAAAAAAATCTTTAAAAAAAAAAAAGGAAATTCTGACACATGCCACAATATGGATGGAACTTGAGAACATTATGCTCAGTAAAATAAGCCAATTACAAAAAAACAACTACTGTATGATTCCACTTATATGAGGTATGTAGAGTAGTCACATTCATAGAAACAGAAAATAGAATGGTGGGTGCCAGAGTCTGGGGGGAGGGGAGAGGGAAATTCACTTTTTAATGGGTACTGAGTTTCAGTTTGCCAAAGCTAAGTGTTCTGCAGATAGATGGTGGCAATGAGTGCACAATGGGAATGTACTTAGTACTACTGAACAACTTAAAATAGTTAAAATAGTATATTTTATGTATATTTTACACAGAAAGAGAGAGAGGGGAAGGAAGGAAGGAAGGAAGGAAAGAAGGAAGGAAGGAAGGAAGGAAGGAAGGAAGGAAGGAAGGAAGGAAGGAAGGAAGGAAGGAAGGAAAGAAGGAAGGAAGGAAAGAAGGGAGGGAGAATTGAGGTGGTGGATAAATAGGGCTTGATTTTGCATCTAACAAAGATGAAGGGGGGTCTTCCTAACACAGAAGCTGAGCACGGAGCCTGCACTCTGCTCTCTTTCCCCTAGCAGGCCCTCTTGCTTGGGGAACTGCTCCTCTCCAAGAGAGGGGGTGGGGCATCCTGGGCAAGCGCAGCTGCAGCTGGTTAATCACCTGTCACCCAATCCTTCATTCGCATCAGTCCCGGAGCTAGGATCCCACACGTCTAACTTACCACTGGCCCCGTGGTCCTCCTCATCCTGAAAAGAGGAGCGGGTGGCAGGTTTCAGACTGAACAAAAGAACCAGTTTAAACTACAACAAAGAAGTGCTTCAAACCTAATAAAAATCAGGTACTGAAAGAAATAGGAAGCCCTGGCTCTCCTTTCTACTTCCTTTTTGGCAGGGAGGGTAATGGGGGGTACTCATGAGATCTGGCTCTAGAGGGGAACCCAGAATGGTTGTCCTCACCAAGAGCTGTGTTCGCTTGCTTCTGGGATGATAACGGGTCCTCGGAGCCTCTCAGCCCACACAGCGTGTTTATTAGCCTGTTCATCTTCCCCACGGCCACTTGTTTGTCATTTCTCCTCTCAGATCACACTGGAAGTAAAGAGCATTTCTGAAGCAGTGGCAAGATAAGGGAAATAGTCACCAAAGCGACAATGCACTGTTGTCTTACCCTTGTGGAACTGAAAGGAAGGAAAGAAAGAAAGAGCTAATTTTAATGAAATTGTATTGAAACAAGAACACTCAAAGCACTTACTGACAGCACTTCACATTGGTACAACTACTCCAGAAAACGTGATGGTGTGCATCAAGGGTAGTACAAATAAATGCAACCTCTAACCCAGTTCTGTCAATTGAGAGATTTGTTCTAAAAAAAATAACTTAAGAGAAATATTCATTGGAAAAAAGCTAAATGTTGAACTAAAGATTTCAGAATTATGTCCAATATTCAGAAACATGCAAACAATCTAAATATCTGGTAATAAAGAAGTAGCTTAAATAAGCTATGAGAAATCAGCCTGTTAACATATTATATAGCTACTAAAAACAATTATGAAGAACATATCATGTTATAGAAATTTCTAGTAAAGCATTAATTAAGGATATAGAATTTACATTTATGTGTATACTCTAAGTATATAAATATCTGTGCACCAGAAACTAACTAGAACAGAATATAAAATTGAAAATTATTGCCATAGAACCATGGTAGAATTTTTCTTTATAAAGTATGTTATTTAAATTTCAAATTAAACATTATTATCAGAATGACTTAAGAGCCAGGAAGCACCACCAAATTTATTATCAATTTTTGTCATAAAGCCCAATTTTCAGAGATTTATAACTCAAATCTTTTAATATATCTGGGTTAGGAAAAAAGACAGAGAGAGATCAAGCAAATACGTGCCTTGAAAGACTGATTGTTATTTCAAATACTACATCTGCACCTGAGCTAAGCATTGCAAGGTAGCACAGAAATATAATAGTATGACATTGGGGAAAACAGTTTGGTGGGTCTTTAATAAATTAAACACAGAATTACCATGTAGTGCAATTCCACTCACAGGTGTGCACCTGAAAGAACCGAAGGCAGGCAGTGAAGTGAAAACTTGTGCATGTATATTCGTAGCAACACGATTCACCATAGCCAAAAAGTGGAAACACCCCATGTCTATCAGCTGATGAGAGGATAAACACAATGTGATTTATTCATAAAATGGAATATTATTCATCCATGAAAAAGAATAAAGCAGTGCTTCAAGGACCAACACAGATGAGCCTTGAAAACATGCTAAGTGAAAGAAGTCGGACGTGAAAAACCACATATACTTATAATTCCACTTATATCAAATGGTCAAAACAGGTAAATCTAGAAAGTATATGGAAATCAGATTAGGGGTTGGTAAGCACTGGGAGAAGAGAAGAATGAAGTTTGACTGCTTATCAGGTATGAAGTGTTCTTTAGAGGTAATGAAATATTTTGGAACTAGATAGAGGTGATAGTTGCACAACGTTGCTGATATACTGAATGCCACTACATAATCACTTTAAAATGGCTAAAATGGTAAAAATTATATTACATGCATTTTGCCACAATTTTTAAAAAGCACAGCACCGGGTCTTTGCCCTCATGGAGTTTATGACCCCACAGCCTACCACCCAAGCTGAAAGATAAGAGTAGTAGCTATGGTTATATCTGCAATGCCCAGATAATTCTGGCCAAATTGTAGGGACAAGATAAGTACTTGTGGAAAGATAAGATGGAGGGGGGAAGGTGAGAAAGAAAGAAGGGATGGAGGAAGGGGGAAGGAGGGAGGAAGAGAGAGGGGATCCTGGCTCTTATGTTTATTGAATTAAGTTCCTTATACAAAATGTACCGTGAAGCTACATATTTCTTCTGAACAGTTTCAAGGGTTTACCTCTATCTCCTGCTTAAAGAATGTCCTCATTAAAATCCTAACATGCTGTAGCCATACTCTGCTCCTAGAAGTGCTGGCCACTTTAGTTGAATAGGTAAGTTTCTTTTCCCCAGAGACATGCCAGACAACTACAAAATACAACTGTCAGTGCTGGCCCCTGAAGGCTATGAGGGACACATTCTGGAAAGGCATTTATGCTTTTAGACAGCAGTGCGAAAGTAGAAAGACTACAGGATTGAATAAAATCATTTCAATAAAAATACTTGGCGGAGAGCCTGCGTATTTATAGTAGAGGTTGAATACCTACATGTTGAACATTCATTAATATGAAAATCAAGAAAGCAGGCTTGTAGATTCATCTAGGCTGAGGTGCATGACTTTAAGCAAATCACTCACCCACTCACTGGCCCTGTTTTGTTCATCCAAGAATGGAGCTTGCTCTTTGACATGACCTTCAATGTCCTTTTTAGCCCCTATACATGTCGTAACATATTGGTAAGAACAGCATCTCTGTAATCTGGTTCCAGCCCCGACTTCTCCCAGATACTCCAGGCTTTCACTTACTGGCCAAACAGGCATCTCAAAATCAACATGGCCCAACAAAACTCTGAACTGCCCCACCAGCCTGCTCCTTCTCGCTGTTACAGAACAGTGGGCAAAGAATATAATGCCACTGTTGTAAAAACACAGTCATGCACTTACGATTAAACATGATAATACATGTGTGTGCATGTGCATGCATGCATGCATGCATAGGGAAAAAATCAGAAAATTACAAATTAGCCTATTAATAGTGGCATGTCAGTCAGAGTCCAGTTAGGAATAAGAAATTGCAAAGGTTATTTCAACAGACACTTTAATCAAAAGAAATTGTTATCTGGGTAAAGAGTTGTAAACTAGGTAACTAGAAGTTATTACAAGGTAGAAACTATAGGAAGCAGTTACCACCTCTAGGGCTGGAGGAATAAAGAGAAGAAACTGTAATTACTGAAATTTAGAGAACTTTGAGGAGAAGCCATGGGTCCCTGAACCTCTGAGGAAGAAGAATGGCTGATTGATGTCAGTGGCTATAATGGAAAATGATGAAGCTTGTCTGCAAAAGCAGAGAATTATTTACAGGAGAAACTTCAAACTGGATTCAGCTACTAGTACAGGAAGAAAGCATTACTGCTGGGGTGGTCCTAACAAGAACAGAAAGACCACAAGAAACAAACAAGGAGTCTTCCCTCCATAGGAAGATGCAAGTCTCTACTTCCTGCTTCCATTTGCAGTCTTTCTCTAGCCCACCTTTGGCAGAACCTAAAAAAGCCAAATGTGGTTTCCAGAGTGCCTGTTCCAGGATTACAAAGCAGACTAAATACTGGTGTCAATGACTTCATGAGTCAGAAATCGGTGGTGAAGTGTCTTCCTGAGTTCACATTGGTCAGGCTTTGACAATCAAAGCTAATGCTTTTGCAAACTCTCTGAGATGTGATTAGCAATTATCTTCAATGATGCAAATGGATCTGAATCCATGGACCATTGTTTAGAAGCAAGGTGGGGCGGGGAAGCTAGTAATTCAATTAGGAGAGGTAGTACTTCTCAACTCAAAACAGCACATATTTACATTTATGTGAAGCAGGAAGAGTCTTTTATGTACAATTTTTATCAAGCTGTGAAATGAGGTTTTAGCTGTGGGTATCTCATTGATGCCAGCCGTGCTCAGGAGGCTCTGTCTCTCCAGTGTCTTTAAGATTATACCCCTGCAGAATCCCCCGTAGGCAAGAGCACACAGCCCAAATGAGACAGCAATTTTTTCCTTAAAAGTTCCCAGAAAAGTTTTTGCTTTCCTTACAATTTTTTTCTAGAGCTGATGGGGTGTGTGTGTGTGTGAGAGAGAGAGAGAGAATAAAGAAAGTTTATAGTTTTGCCTCTTCAAGATACCTGAAAAAGCCATCTGGGACTTAAAAAAAATAGAACAGCTCTTACAAATTTCCCTTAAAGCAAAGAAGCTGATATGCATCATAATAATCATTCTATGAATCAGCCTTGTGGTTTAGTCCAGAGTTATATTCATTTGCTTTTTTGGAAAGTAGGATCTTAGAAAATCTAGTGTCATCCACACTACCAAATACAGAACCAATAAAGAATGAAAAATGGCAGTAGTAGAAAGAGTTCTGTTGGTTTTTTCCAGAGACACCCTCTTGGCCTAAGCTTTGTAAACTGATATCCAGAGAAGCAAAAAGAAAAGGAAGAGGAAGAGGAAGAAGAAGGAGGAAAAGGAGGGGGAAGAGGAGGGGGAGGAGGAGGGGGAGGAGAAGGAGGAGGAGAAGGAAGAGAAGGAGAAGGGGAGGAAGAGGAGAAGAGGAAGAGGAAGAAGAAGAAGAGGAGGAGGAGGAGGAAGAAGAGGAAGAAGGAGGAGGAGGAGAGGAGGAGGAGGAAGAGGAAGAAGAAGAAGGGAAGGAGGAGAAAGAAGAAGAAGGGAAGGAGGAGGGAGGAGGAGGAGGAGGAGGAAGGAGAAGAAAGAGAGAGAGGGGAAGGAAGGAAGGGAGGGAGGGAAAGAAAGAAAGGAAAGAAAGAAAGAAAGAAAGAAAGAAAGAAAGAAAGAAAGAAA
>PVIA01010225.1:0-53576 GCA_004024845.1 Tonatia bakeri | reverse complement strand
TGTATCTTCTCTCCCCGTCCTCTTACACCAAGGACCAAGCTCTGGGCCAGGCGGGATTTCAATAATGAAGATGCCCCAGCACGAGACCCGGGCTCCTTCCTGGGGCATCTGAGGCTGCCCGGGGCCAAGGGTGGGGCACTAGTGGTGACAACAGTAGCAACAGCTATAGGCAACCGAGAGGCCGGGGACCCTGAGTGACAGCCATAACTAAGGACTCCAGAGTGGCACCATCAGCCACAGAGTCTCAGGCTCACTCCCAGAAGCTCTGATGAGGTGGGCCGGGGGCTGGATCGAGCAATTCACATTTCTAGAGAGCTCCCCAAACAATTCTGCCTTCTCCTGCTAAAGACACGCTGCTCTAGGGAGTCTTTAAGCCCTCAGGATGTACGGTCCCTGACCTGCATCTCATGTTCAACCCTCTGGGAAGACAGGATGCCAGACCCGGCAGGGGAGGCCCAGCCGAAGAGCTGCCTCTGCTCCAGGCTGGCGGGGTGGACGCCACCCGGCAGGGCGCTGTTCACCCTGACCACCGCCAGCCGCCCGCTGCGTGCCCATGGTGATCCTCGCCAACCCCACTGCTCATGTCCAGGCCTTGGGCACCGGATGCTGGTATGACCATCAAGGGCTGTCACAGAGCGTTTCTCCCGGCTGTGGGGACAAGACCTGGGGGAGCGCAGTGAGGATGGCGGGCCGGGAGCCAGGTGCCCAGGGGGTTGTCAGAAGTCCACTGGAGACCAGCCGCATTTCTGAAACCTGGGGTGGGTGGGGCTGCCTCACTCAGAAACAGGCCAGGCTTGTCACGTTTCAGACGGCTTTCGCTGTTCGGCCCAAACCCACATCAAAACAAAATAAAACAGAGCCCGCCTGCGCCACACCTTGATCACGTGCAGCTTGGGCAAGAGGTTGCAGTCCGCCAGCGTGAGCTCGTCCCCGTCCAGGAACTTGCGCCCCGAAACCACCACCTCCTCCGCGCTGCTGGCGTCCACCTCGTCGGGCAGGGGGCTGTTCAAGTAATTGTCCAGCTTCTTCAGGGCCTTCAGCAGGTTCTTCTCGTGAACTGGAACAGGAAGGCAAAGGGGGACGGGGCGGGGCCCGTGAGCGAGCGCCACCTTTCTCTAGATGCGAGGGAGGGAAGAAGACCTGGCCTCACCCCTCCCTGGACATGGCTCTGCTGTCCAACGACCCTGCAGTTTCTAGAACCCACTCGGTCCTTCAAAGCCCTTTAGGGAAACCCCACCACGAAGCAGGGCCGGCAGCAGCAGCATTTAAACAATTCTCGTGATGCAGCTGGGACACCTGGTGACGATTCCGTTACCGTAGAAAATGTTGTTTTCCAGGCTTCCGACCCCCAGAAGGGACACTCGGTGTCTTGACACCCACGTGTGGGTTTGAAGGTGGAGGCCCTTTCTCCTTGTTTCTGTGCACAGGCCCCTCCCGCCCCCTGGGAATGAGGCAGAGTTCCCAGCATGTCCTAGGACATCGCCCCGGAGGCTGAGGGGAGGGCCGTTGGAAACAGAACCAGGGGCGGGGGCAGCTACTCACTCTCATTGGCGTCCTTCTTGGTGTTTTTTATAAACGCTGAGAATTTTGCGAACACGTCATTTCCTGCAGAGTTAGACTCAGGGTGCTGGGTCGCCAGCTTGGGGTACCTTGAAAAATTCAAAGTCGGACGGTCACAGACGAGTGATGTTTGAGTTGGGATAACACAAGGGGGGTGGGGACAGGTCTTTGCTGTGTGGGTACAAAACGACTTCCCCTCGAATGTTTTCCTAACCTTTTTTTTTTTATCGCCAAGGCTCGCAGCCACACAGCTGAGAGAGAAAGGCCTAGACTGCTCTGATCCTGAGCACAGGGCTCGCCCGGCCTCCCCAGTCTGAGTTCCCTCCGCGCTACAACGAGGGTGATGGACTGGAGGTTCCGTTCCAGGCCACGATGTTGCGTGCCAGCACGCACTCCTTCCCTTCCAGCCAACAGCCTAAGATGTGGCCCACCCCCGGGGCATCAGCCAACCTCTCCCCCCACTTCCTAACTGCAGGTTCAGAGCAAGGAAATCGGGGCCGCCTTCCTCGAGGCTTCCAATCTCGCCCCGTGTTTCCCGTGGCACACGGGTATGGTTAGAGCCTGCCATGGCCACAGAAAACCAAACACACCCAGCCAAGAGCTTCAGAAGCATCTGTGAGGGGCTGGTGAGGCCGCGGGGCGGGCTACGAGGCCTACCTCGGGGGGGCCAATTTCTCCTCCAGGAACTCCTCGATCTTGTTCACGTCCATCTTCACCTCCCCGTCGAAAGTCATGAAAGGCGGGTTCGTCCCGGGAGCCAGGTTCTGCAGGTCCGCGGGCTTCCTGGGGCGGGGGAGGGGCCGCGGTGTCGGCAGCCGCCGGGTTTAGACTCATCCCCAGGGCTCAGCTGTGCCCTCCCCGTCGAAGAGAAACCACCCTTCAGGGCACCAAAGGACGCCATGCCTTTACGAAATGTCTTATCAGCACTGACGTTGTGGCCCCGTCTCGGGACCTGGGGGTGAAAAGGTTCACTCTCCCCAGAGTTGCCAGCTGGGGTGGGGTTCAGACAGGCTTTGGAGAAGTTCAGGGCTGACCGGTAAGTTGGAGAGCAGGTTCCTTCCCGCGCCCCCAACGCCTACTCCTTCCTCATCACGTGGGACTGCTCTTGTAACCACTGCTCAGCCCACGCTGGCGACAGCGCAGGGTACCGGCCGGGGGGTGGACATGGCCGTGATAACGCCGTTTGTCTTGGTGTGTGTGAGTGTGCACGCCTGTGTAATTAAGTAGTTATTTCGGCAATGCAGAAACCTCGTCTTACCTTTTCAGGTCCACTGTTGTTACATTAAATATAACGCCCTTCAGCCAGAGAATCATGAAGAGGCGCTGGGAAAATGGGCAGTTTCCGATACTCTCTCCGTCGTAGCCGGCCTGCGGGTGGAGAGAGAATGCTTGACGGGAGCCAGTCTTGCCCTTTCCAATGCCAGATGCTGCAGGGCACGCACCCCAGATGGCTGTACGCCTTTGTTCGTGGTCACGGTTCTGTAAACGTCCCTCTGAGGCCCCTTCACTCTGCCTCTGTGCCCAGGCGGGGTGGAGGGAGTGGGGAGAGGCCCCGGCACCCTTTCCCGACCACCTCCTGCTGCACAGGGCCCCTGAGCTGCAGTTCGCAGAGGGAAACGATGGGAAGAGGCAATTCCCTTTGTCATCAAAGGCGAAGGAGAAAGACACCTGGGTCCTGTCACCCTCTAGCTCTGGATCGTCTGCCAAAGCCATACACCTGTCTCTCCAGGATTTTTGTGCTTAGAGCCAGACCAGCAGACCCTGCCGGTGAGACAGCGTCCCTCCGAGTCTGGGCTGTGCTCCGCTAGGAAGGGGGACCGCGGGATAATATGCACTCTGAGACCCCCGACGCTCTGCAACTTTCGCGTCCCCTCCTCTGGTTTGCAGGGTGCAGGGAGATGGGGGCAATTGAACTTGGGATCATTACACAGTTGGTGCCGAGGGTGGAAGTTTATGACACGCTTCCCCTCCGACCACAAAGCAGGCCAGACCACGCATGCGTCCCCGGGCACAGGCAGGAGCACACCGGATGCGCATGCGCCCCGGCGAGGACCCCGGCGGGGGCCGCAGACCCGAGGGAGACTCGGGAAACCACGTGGTGGAGTGGAGGCTGGCAAAGGCAGTTCCCAAACCCACCTTGCTGCTCCGTGGCCCTCACGCCACGCAGCTCTGACAGGTCGTGGGTCCGAACAAACGATGCGGGAAGGGCAAGGAGGTGGCTGGAACACGCCCTCCCACCACCGAACTTCGGCGATGCAAACCGCCGTGTCTGAGCCGGGAAGTCCACTTGTGCCCCATGTCATTAAAATAGAAAATAAACTGAGAAAAGGGCACTCTTTGTAGGACCCGAGTGACAGAGGGACACCAGGCAGAAAGTGGCCTGCCGCTTGGGAGCTGAATAAAGAAGCGTCGAGAAAACGGGACAACTGGAAGGGGGCTCCCAAGACAGGCTCCGCTGCAGAGTCCTAAGTCACCCGGAGAGGTCCTCGGGGCCAGACGCCCTGCAGGGAAAGAGGGCAAGACGCCCACGGCCCGGTGTTGGAAAGACCCGACCGGCCCCTGCACAGAAGGCGGAACGCGAGTGGCCGGAACGCCGGCGGACAGGTCTCACCGCCGTGAGCCAGCAGGCAGCGCAGGCGGCACCACGGAGAATCCCGCTGCCCACCCCACGCAAAGCGCTGACCGCACCGCGTGCGGACGAGCACTCAGAGCACCCGCACCTTCCTCCCTCGCTGGTGGGCCTGGAAACGGGCACAGTGAGTTCGGAAAACTGTGTGCGTTCACTACCAAAAACCGTGCATGTGTTCGCCCAGTGACAGGGCGATTCCACCGCCAACAGAAAGGAGCGCACACGGGCACCGAAAATGCACGTCTGAACGTCCTTAGCAGCGTTGGTATGATGGCCAAACCCTGGAGACCACCCGGATACCATGGAGAGCAGAAGGAACCACTCAGCCGCGGGGTGGGCATTCCGCAGGCCCCTGCCCCACCCGTGGACACGCAGTGGCCGTTACACCAGCAGTGGTGCGGACGCATCTCCTCCCACAGAGAGAGAAACCGGACTCTGAAGAATCCTGCACAGCCCAGTGCCGCTGAAGCTCAAATACAAGCAGCCGTCTCTGTGTGATGGAGGTCAGAGCAGCAGGAGCCCTGGCCGCACAGGTGCATGGTTCTGGGAGGGCCGGGAGGGGCCCTTTCTGGTGGCGGACACGCCCCATACCTTGATCTGGGTGGTGGCCACACAGATGTATTCACAAAGTCTTAGGGTTTGGGTATTCGGGTGTATGTTGCACTTAAAGAAAGGGGGGGAAAGTAAAAATACTAATTCAAAAGAATATAAATATAAACGTTTGGATCCAGTAGGTCTGGCGTGGGGCCCAGGAATCTGAATTCTTAAAAAGCCACCCCACCCCCTGCGCAAGGCGATGTGAGGTCAGGGCCCATGAATGTGATGGGTAGGCTTTAGACACACGAAGGGGCACCAGTGCACCCAGATGACTGAATTTAGAGTCCCCCAAACTCCGGGCACTTGGTTCATGCCCTTCCAACCCCTCAGGCTCTCCCTTCTTGCCTCCCACCCACTCCAGCTAGAGGCTGTGAGGCTGCTGGAAGCCTGAGGGGTGGGGAGGTGGACAGTAGTCCTGCCCCTGGGCCGTGCCTCATCTGGGGGCCCCACCACGCCTGGCCACTTTGCAGCCTGCCCGTCTCCTGCTCACCCTGTGCCAGAGTGAGAAGCACAGCAGAGCCGAGTCTAGAAAGGTCCCAGCGCCTTGGGGCTTGGGATCCCTCCTAACCAGGCCGCTTCCTCGCCTGCTGCAGGCTGGGGCAGAGTCTGGCTGAGGAGGGGGTGGGGGAGATGGGCGCAGGGACACAAAGGCACATACTTGGGCCAGCCCTGACTTGTTCCACAGCTTCCAAGCCTCTTCTTTCTCTAGTGGTTGCACGGAGCCTGGGAAGGTCTGAGAGAGGCCCTGCAGAACAAGACTTTGGTTTCCTCTTTCTCTTCCCCCTGCTCTCTGCACCCTCAGGGATCCTGGCACAACGCACCCCACCCAGGAACAGCCCCCGCGAGCCCTGCCTGGGGTCTGCATGCAGCTGCGTGAGGACGGGCTCTGAGTCCGGGATGGGACGGGCCTGCCGGCAGCAAGCCACTTCCTTCCCTTCCCGTCTTTTCAACAGCCTCGAACTCACGCCAGAGTTCGCCCCCGAACTTGCTCCTGCCATGCCCTGCATCCCAGCATCCACGGCTTCAGGACAAATAAAGAGGGGAGGAGCAATACTCGCTTTAAAACATAAAAACAGCCTTTGTCACCTGACTCGCTAAAAACCTAGACTTTTTAAGAGGCTCCCCCCAGAACTGCAGCGGAGACCGAGCCTTTGGCCGGGAGTGGGGCAGCAGTCCACAGGGCCACAACACCCATAGCTTAGAAGACAGTGATGAAAGCTGCCATGGTACATGTCTTCCCCTCCTGCCCCCCAACCTCAGCCTTGAAACAGAATTGCTGCCCCGCAGCACAGCCAGTGGACGGAGGCTGTGACACGTTCTGGAAGAATCAGGCAGCTTCTAGGGCGGCCAGTAACACCACATTTACATATCCTGTGTTGCCTCATCTTCAACTGCTCTGAGTTTTTTCCTGTCTCATCTGCTGTAAATGAGGGAGTTACGGGAACACAGGGGGAGTGATGAGGACGCCTTGCTGCCTAATTTTATTGCTTTAATGCGCTTCAGTGCTGGGGCGGGACCGCCGGGAGGAGGCTCGGACGTGCCCGCCAGAGCCCATCACCAACCAGCCCGGGAGAGCGTGCCCGGGTCCTGGTAGTCGTGAACCAGACACGATGCCGGGACAGAGGCGTGCAAGGTGGGAGTGAGTAACTGACAGAGTGGCCGCCGTGGTGTGCGTGTTTATCACGGGAGGCTTCACTCTCCCCTGCTGGTAATGCTCTCGGGCTACTTACACCCCGGGCCCCGCCCCTCAGCAGACTGCTGGGCCTCCGGAGGAAATTTCGTGTGTGCCGTTCTGATGACACAGAGGTGAGCCGTCGAGGATCTGCGTGTCTGTGTTTCCAGCGAAGACCCGGGCACTTGCACGGATGACCCGGAACTGCATGTCTGCCTTTCAACTCCAACTGCTCTGAGCGCTATGGTGGCGGCTTTCAAAAGGAAATGTCGAGGCCTCTGAGAAATGTGCTGAGAAATTCCGTTCGAGGCTAAGACCCTCTGCGGCATCTGAGATGGGTGGTGACCCTGCTGGGTCCCCTCCTGCGAGCAGGCTGCCTCCGTGTACACAGGCCCGAGGCCCGGGGGTGAGGCCAAAGGCGGCTACAAAAGCCTTCGCCTCGGACCCTCATCCAATCAGAGCCTCTCCTACCTTCTCTGGGAGCTCAGCTCCATTCAGATTTTTTTTTTTTCATTTTCCTTTAGTGTCTTTTGTTTCAGGCAAATGGCCTCTGCCAGGCTGGGCTGGAGGCACAGGTGAGGGGCAGCTCTCACCCCCCACCTTCCAGTCCAGGGCCCCTGCCACCCCCAGCCTCGCCCTGCCAACCTCAGGACCAGAGACTCCTGGCAGCTTCTCACACCCGACGCGCCCCTTCCCCCCAAAGCAGGCCAGGCACGCACTCACCACCTTGACCTCTTACCTTCTCGGCCCTACCTTCTTTCTAGAAAGTTCTGTGTGGGCCTCCATGGTAAACACATTCTGTAAAGTAAGTACTTTTCTCTACCCAAGTGTCATGGAAATCAATTTGGGGATGGAGAGAAAATAAAAAAGAGGCAATAAGCTGATAATATGCTAACTGCCCCTTACACTGGCTTCCAGCCAAAGAGGAAAGAAGTGTGTCCTGCGTGCAGGGGGCAAGCATGCCGAGCCCTGCAGGAACCAGAGGGGGCTGGGGGCAGCCGGCCCGGTGGGCTCCGTCACAGGGACGTGGAGAGAATCGGTGAGGGCAGGGGCCGCTCCGGCTCCGGCGTTCCGGAGGGACCGGGCTAAATCACCGCAGTAGCTGACCAGGGAGGGCGGGGGTCAGAGGTGGAGCGTGGTGTGGGCGGCCTTGGGCGGCCTCGGAAGCAGCTCTTCTCCAACAAGAGCAGCGCAGCCCCAAGGACAGGCCAGGCCTCTGCTGGCCACCGGCCCAGCTGCAAGCTGGACACGGTGCAGCCAGGGAGCAAGTCCAAGCCAACCCCAGGGAGATGACGCCCTCCCCCGATCCGCCTACACATTTCCCTGAGTGCTTCCTGAGTCCTCTGCTGCAGACTCGGCGGCCTCGCCCACCTCGGGAGCGGGCCATCAGATATGCACGCTGTGGCCAGGCGCAGCGGCCTTGGCCTTTGTCAGAGCCGCCAGAGCGGCCACCCTCCCGGGTTCTGCAGGGTCTTCCCTGCACTTGCCCACAGAGGCCGGGTCCCTTCTCTCAGCAGACAGTTCTACGGCATGTACAACTGACTTGGGAGTTTGAGGAACACCCTCGGTGGCCCATGAGGCTCCAAGGGCCCTCGGCCACCAGTGTGTGACACGTGGAATAGCCGTACTTGTAACAGAAAACGGGGGAGCAGGGACTGTTTGCCACGGCACCAGCCTGCACCCAGGGTCTCTGCCCCTGGGGCCTCTGCACTGGGCCTGTCATCCCGACCAGGTCGCCATGGGGAAATGGTGCCTCCCCAGAGAGCAGGCCCAATGGCGGAGGCAGGGGGCACTGTCACCAGGACTTCTCTTGCTGGGGTGGCTCTAACCTTGAACCCCACGGTGTTGGGGGCCAGGACACAGCTGCATTCACCCAGGGCCCCCCGCCCCAGGCCCTGGCAGAGGTCCCAGCCCGCAGGGAGCACTCTGAAGTGACGGGGGCTCCACGCCAGTGGCTCCCGTGGGCCTGGAGCCTGGTCACTCCGGAAGGTGCCTCGGCCCCTCCAGCTCCTTGTCTGGGCCCGTGCCCTCGGGCTCCCCTTTCAGAGGCTCGTGGGTTCTCGGTACCCAGAGCTCCGGAGAGTGGCATCTAAGGGGAGGACAGAGCAGATGGTGGAGGAGACAGAGAGGGACATGGGGAGGAGGGGGGAGGGCAGGGAGAAAAGGAAGAGGGGAGGAAGGGTCGGGGGAGGGGAGATATGGAGAGAATGTGAAGGGCCTGAGTCACTGGCATCAACATCTTCCCCCAGCCTCTAGGTCTCCTGGTTTGACTTCAAATGCAGTCTTTAAATAGATCTGAGACTTCCTGCTTTTGAATAATTCTGTAAGTTAAAAAAAAGTCTCATTCTTTCCATTTGCCTGATAAGTTGAAGTTTCCACTTCAAAGCAGCATCAGGTGTCTCTGAGGCAACAGCATGCATGGGGAGGGGCGGGGCGGGCAGGGGCGAGGAGCTGGAGCGGGCTGGGCTGGTGGGCGTCACTCTGGCCCCAAGTCTCCCTAATTGCGGGGCCCTGAGCAATTCATTTGTTCTCCCCGCGCCTCAGTCTCTGCATGTTAAACACGGGTGCAGATCCTGATGCCTCTCGGGGCTCTCTGATGGGCGAGAGTCTCCTGGGCACCCAATAAAGGCAGCGATTATTGTCATTATCACCATCAACATCATCATCATTACCCTTCCCACCCTGCGCGCACCAGAACGGGCAATTACGGAATTTAGGGAACTCTGTAACAAGGCTCAGTCCTTCTGATTTTCGTGCCAAATCGTATAGTCCTTAAACAACCACTGATTTTTTCCCCCACCAAAAAGTAACGCCTCCAATACCTATTCCAAGGGAAAATTAGCAACCGAAGTCATTTTCTTAATTGCAAAAGCAAATAAATCTTCAGTCAGGAGGCAAAAAGGCAGGGCCCTAGTCTGGCCTTGGTGTCCGGGAGTCACACCAGCCTGGGGGCAAAGGTCCAAAGGACAGGACACCCAGAGAGCTCTGGGCCGGCCGGACCAGGGCAGGGCTGACAGCCCGAGGGCACTGCTTTCTTGCAGGAAATGACACCAGAGGACTCAGCTGGTCAAAGGTAAAGGCAGGTCTCCTTTCTGACTCTGCAGTTGGTGCTGGGGGACTTGAGCAGTCACCAGCTGTCTGCTGTCCCGTCACCTGGGGGAGAAGGGAACACCCCCCGTCGGTGTCTGAAGTTTAACGACTCACTGGAATTGCAGATCCACATGAAGAAAGATTATTATAACCAACGGGGGGCGGGGGGGAGTGGCAAACAGCCTAGCTCACCGCTTCATCGTCCAGCATGAATGTTTTTGAAGGCAATGTTCTCCAAAATCAGTGATTTCTAAGCTGGTTTCTGAGAGCCAGCAACAGCCAACACTCCTCACTCGGCTTTCAAGGACGGTTCCAAACAATGGCGGACATTATGGGGTCGAATCCCAGACTCCTGTAAGATGGCCTATATCACAAGTCCCATTTCACAGATGAGGAGGCTGAGGCTCAGGGAGACAGTGGCACGTGCCCACAGCCACACGCAGGGTTAGATGAACAGAGCCCCCTCTGGCTCTCCCAGACTGGATCCCGGTGATAGTCCCAGCTTCTGTCTGGTCCTTACGGTGGAAAGTGGGCTCTTTCCCAGCCTTTACCTGAATGTCGGCCTGTCCCCGTTGGGTGCTCCCTCCCTTGACATCACCCGCCCTGGTCTCAGAGCCCAGGGTGTACCCCCTCCTGACAGCCCCCTGCTGGGTCTCTGTCTCGCATCTCTGGCCCCCTTATCTTTCCTGAACCCTGCTCTGGTGCACCCCAATTGAAGGCCATTCCCTTAGACCTCTGCAGAACGGGACGCAGGCACAAGCTGGAATCCCGCAGCTCTCCAGCAGTGGGGCTCGGGCAGGCCAGCCTCTACTGCGGGCCTTTCCCCCTCTGCAGCGTAGGGATCGGGCGCTGCCCCTCAGCGTGGGCGACACACAGAACGACCTCTGCCAGGAAGCTCGAGGGTCACTGCCTCCCCTCCTTAGCCCTCCCCAACAACTGTCCGTCAGTCCTCAGTCTGTGTTTCCTTCTGTCCTTCCTGCCTTTCTGCCTTTCCTTTCCACTTTCCTTATATATGCCAGTCAAGTCAGTCACTCTCCAGTTGCTGTTGTGCCCTTAGCTGTCCCGTGTCCCCTCCCTGGAATAATTTTATCTCCCCCCACGGAGCTCCCGTGTCAGGCCTGGTCGGTGAGCCCCGCTGAGTCCCTGCATGTGACTTTCTCTGGTCAGCGTTCTGCCTCCCTTCCCAGCGGTCCAGGTCCAGTCTGGTCAGCTCTGCCTGGGTTAGCACCGAATTGTTTGCTAATTACTTCCTGTCGGTTACATCCCTTCAGGGCGGACCTCTGTCCAGAGGAGTGACTAACTGTTCCCTCGAGCGCCTGGCCCATGACATGCTCTGTGCTTCCCACTCCCCTGGCAGCGCCCTTGGTGCCAGCCAGCCCACCAGGTCCCTCCCTAAAAACTCTCAGCAGGGAACAACATGAACAACAACAATTAACAACAAAACCAGGCCCCTCCCTGCAGAGAACGGCAGGCCTAGCAGCAGCCTCTAGTCCCCAGCCTGATCTGCCCCCAAACCCAACCCCCTGGCCTGCCTGCCTGGGTGCTCCTTTCCCACCCACCCCAAACGACTCTCTCTGGGTGACCAGCCCACCCTGCTTCGCCTGGACTGTCCGGAGTGTCAAACTGGAAGTCCACGTCCTCCCCCCCAAGTCCCAGGTGAGCTGGGACTCTTGCTCGCCCTATCGTCTGCCCAGATAAGAGCCTATTTTCACAGGAGGGGACAGGTTATTAAAGTTCTCACAGGTCACCCAGACCTAGGGCATTGCCCCTCCCTCACCAGAACAGCGGCACAGGTGAATCTGTGATCAGTTGGACGATGTCCGGACACCCGCACACCTGAGGACATGGACGGCCAGCCGCCTAGGCGAGGGAACCTGTGACTGGCCAAGGCTGCAGGCAGGACTAGGGAATCCAAGACAGCCCTGGTGAATGCCCCTAGTGGCTCAGAGACCCTAACACAGGACAGTCCTCGCCCTCCCACCGGCAGGCCACCTCTAATAAACACAGGTGGTTAAATTCAGTGCAGGTGGCAGGTGTCCCACAGTGGCCCACTCTGGTGTGACAGACATTGCAGACCAGCAGCCAGGGCCCCCTCATTTTCTAGTCCCCACGTGCTCTCAACAAAAGCTGCAGTTTCTCTCTGATCTCCAGGTTTCTTTCCCTGGGACTGGAGAGCAGAGCACAAGCCCCTGTCCCAGTTCGAACAGGAAAACCTGCCGGGGGTCCCCCAAGTCAGCAGCAGCCGGCAGACACCCTGGCCCACCTGAGGGGCTGCCTCCCGGGTGCTCAGGGCGAGGGGTCAGCATGGAGGAGTGTTTCCCTGGGTTCGGTTCCCCCCTCTCCTTCCAAAAAGAAGACAGAGAGTTTGGTGCATCTTCTCAAAACAATTCACTGAGGCCTTAGGATCACAGATGCCGGTTCTGTCTTTTACCAATGTCAGTGCAAACAAAGTGGCTGTTATGAAACAATTGTCGGGCGGGCCCAGCCTGACCACAGCAGCCTTGAAAGGAGAGCCCTCCCTCGCTGTGCTCAGGGAAGACCTGACTGAGCAGGAACGGTGATCAAAGAGGAGGGACCTTATAGGTGGAGGAAGGAGCCACAAGCCAAGGAATGCAGGGGATCTCTTGAAGCCGGAAAGACAAGGGCGTGGATTCTCCCCTAGAGCCCCCAGAAAGAGTGGGAGGCCCGCTGATGCCTTAATTTCAGCCCATCGAGACCCAAGTCAGCTTCTGACCAGTGTAACTGCAGGACAATAAACCTGAGCTGTTTTTGCGCTACCGGGTTTGTGATGGTTCTTACTCTTTTGCTGTTGGCGCCCCCTAGTGGCGGCCGTGAGATGCACGATCAGACTGACCACCACTTGCACCGCGTCCATCTCGGAGCAGGTTCTGTTGCCGCCTGTCACCAATTAGCTTTTCGCCCCTCTCAGAGCCAACCCTTCCCAGTTTGCGCAGGACTTGAGTTTCCTGCAACCTAGGATTTTCCGTTTTAAAACTGGGGAGGTCCTGGAAAGATGAGGGCATGTTGGTCTCCATACCCCACTTGGACCCCAGGGGAAGACCAGTCACCCACATCTCCCTGTCCTGGGCACCGTGCTCACGGAGCCCCAGACACAGTCGGGCCTGGCCCTGGTAGGAGATTCGCGGTGGAAGGTGTGTGATCTGTTTCGGAGCAATGGAGCAGGAGCGGGGAGTGGGTGAGTGGGGCAGAGAGACCACGGGAAAGAAATTCTGGTTCTCACTACAAGTGTTCACATCCACCTTTCTCAGTTTGTTTGGAATTCTCTAGCTCTTTTTAAACAAATATATTTTATTGATTATGCTATTACAGTTTTCCCATTTCCCCCCTTCACTCCCCTCCACCCTGCCTACCCCCTCCCACCCACATTCCCCCACTTTAGTTCATGTCCATGTGTCATACTTTTAAGTTCTTTAGCTTCTACATTTCCCACACTATTCTTGCCCTCCCCCTGTCTATTTTCTACCCACCATCTATGCTACTGACTCTCCGTACCTTTCCCCTCTCTCCTCTTCCCACTCCCCTGTTGCTAACCCTCCATGTGATC
Organism: Tonatia bakeri; assembly: GCA_004024845.1. Classification (NCBI taxonomy): domain Eukaryota; kingdom Metazoa; phylum Chordata; class Mammalia; order Chiroptera; family Phyllostomidae; genus Tonatia; species Tonatia bakeri. Next base: position 40,463 of record PVIA01010225.1, on the reverse strand, counting down.
TCCGTTTCTGTGGTTCTGTTCCTGTTCTAGCTCCTCTGCAAAATCTTTTAGAAGCAGGTAGTTTCTTGAAAAATAAAAAAGGTACCTCCTTTCTCTCTATTTTTGTTTGAATTGTTCCTAAGTTTTAAGGAGGCCAAAGGCCTAGAACTGTCTAGTGAACAAAGAAAAAAGTCTAGTGCCTTGAAGACGACAAGATTGGTTTCAATGACCGACTTAGGACCGTTCTATGAGTCAGGATGGGAGGGGTGGAGGTGGGGCTTCGTGTTTCCATAACACTTTTTGCTCAGACCGAAACTAGTCAGCTAATCAGAAATATCTTTAAGGTTACTCAGGGAATTCTTAAGAGATTGGGTTTAGGACCAATGTGAATTTTTAGAATGTTTTCCTCTGAACACTGAAAAACGGCAGAAATCACAGGCTTGGTGGTTAACTTTTCAGAGAGAAGTCGGGAATCCCCAGTATGGCATGATACGAAGGATCTGGAAGCATCTCCTGTCTGAGAATGCCTTCACCGGCCTCCATGAAAGCCTGGATCCCAAGGACTGCCTAGAAAAAAGTCACAGCCCATCGAGGTGAGTGCTGGCGGTGACTCCTGCCTCCCCCGGGCCAGCCCTGGACAGTCCCAGCAAGCTCTCACCTCCCCACCAGCTGTCCACTTCCTCATACACAACTCGCCAGGGTCACCCGGGTGACTCTCGCTACAGCTGCCACAGGTGTTTGGTGAAGTGGCAAAGCCGGGTGAACCCTCAGGTCTTATTGCAGTAAAGTTCACTTTGTGAAGGTATACTTGCCAGGTCTCTTTCCAAAAAGTTTAAGGCACTTTTGAGAATCTGTATTAATTAGCACAGCTGGTCACTATAGCCATGAAAGATAGCCAAAATATAAAATTAAATCCAGAAGACCCAAAAAAGCCAAAGCAATCTTAAGAACAATGCTGAAGGCATCACACTTCCTGGTTTCAAACTATATTCCAAAGCTACAGGCATCAAAACAGTATAATATTGGCATAAAAACAGGAGCATAAATCAAGTGACAGAATAGAGAGCCTAGAAATAAATGCAAAAATATGTGGGCAATTAATTTACAACGAAAGAGCCAGAAATAGACCATAATGGGTAAAAACAGACTCTTCAATAAACGATGTTGGAAAACTGGACTTTGACGTGCAAAAGAATGACGCTGGACCACTATCTACGCTCTACCCAAAAGGTAACTAAAAAATGATCAAAGACTTGAATGTAAAATCTCAAACAATAAAAAGTCCTAGAAGAAAACATGGGTGGTTAGTTCCCTGGCATCAGTCACGTCGATGACTTGTTGGATTTGATACTGAAAACTAAGGCGACCAAAGAGAAAATAAACCAGCAGGACTACACGGAACTGAAGAGCTTCTACGCAAAGGAAACCATCAATGAGGTGAAATGGCAACGTACTGAATGGGAGAGGATATTTACAAATCAAGTATCTGATAAAGGGCTATTATCCAAAATATATAAAGAACTCATATCACGTAGTAAAAAAAATCCAATAAAAAATGGGCAAAGGGTCTGAACAGGTATTTTCCAAAGACGTACAGATGGCCACCATGTACGTGAAAAGATGCTCAATGTAACGAGCCATCAGGGGATGCAGGTCTAAACCCCAGTGACCTGTCATCTCACACCTGCTAGACTAGTTATCATGAAAAATGCAAGAGCTAGCAAGTGTCGGTTAAGATGCAGAGAAATGGAAACCCTTGGGCCCTGTTGGTAGGAGTGTGAACTGGTGCAGCCACTATGGAAAACAGTATGAAGTTTTCTTTAAAAATTAAAAAAAAAGAACTACCATAAGATCCAGCGATTCCATTTTTGGGTATTTATCTGAAAAAAAAAAACACACACACAACCTAACTTGAAAAGACGTACACGCCCCCAAGTTTGTCTCGGCATTATTTACAACAGGCAAAATGTGGACACCGTCTAAGTGTCCATCAGTGGATGGACACATAAAGAAATTGTGGCATCTATATGTGGTGGAATATTACTCGGCCACAAAAAAGGAAATCTCGCCATTTGCGACAACTTGGATAGACCTCGAAACATTATGTTAAGTGAAATAAGTCAGAAAGAGAAAGACAAATATTCGATGTTTCACTTACATGCAGAATCTAGAAACAGAAGCAAAACAAGCTCACAGATATGGAGAACAGGTTGGCGGTTGCCAGAGGCAGGGATGGGGGGTCGGCACAAGGAGTGGTGGGGGTCAGAGCTGTAAGCTTCCAGTAGGAAGTCAGTCAGTCACGGCGGCGGTATAATGTGCAGTGGGGTGGCTAGTATGGATACTACTGTGTTGTATATTCCAAAGTTGCTAAGGGAATAAATCTGGAAAGTTGTCATCACAAAAAATAAAAATTCTGTAACTCTGTGTGGTGATGAGTGTTAAGTAGACTTACCGTGGTCATCATTTCACAATGTATATTTGCCATATATATAGAAACACCAATCATTAAGTTGTACATCTGAAACTCCCGTAGTGTTGCATGTCAACTACACCTCAGTAAAAATGCAGACAATAACTACGTTGACAGAGACACAATATTGAGTCACCTGGTATACCGAAAAACAGCCACCTAGGGTAGGTACTAAGTAGATTCGATTTTCTAAATTCACGTTTGTAACAGATCTCATGGATAATGCACTCATTGAAAACATTTGCTTTAGGGTCAAGGACCAACGGAACAGAGCTATTTCTAGCCAATGAGGTCGCCGGCTTCTGAGGTCACTGGCTTCTCCGGTCACCTCACTGGGATTCCCTCTGAATGGTGTCAACTGGGCAGTTAAGAACTTAAGTTCCTTAAGAACTGCCACACTTCAGTGTCACGAATAACGTGACAATATTTTATAGCAGGGTGCCTGCTTATCAGTGATGAACTCCATGGGAAAAGACGGGCCTGCTTCTGGATGAAAATGGTACGCGAGATTCCGTGAGCGTGCTCACTCATCTGTCACTGATACAAATATATCCACACACAAGAAAATAAGAAAGTTCAGAGGATTTAAAGGAAGGGGGAGACTTGCTGTGGCTTAGGTATTTTCGACACTGAGGGGCTACCTGCCTTAGCCTGTCCAGCCCCCCCCGCCCCCCGTCATACCATCTGCACCAGATCTGGGCTGGTCCTCCGGACCCCATCTCTGTCCAGATCCACACGAACTGGTAACAGTAAGGACCCAGAGGACGGTGGGTACAGAGACCCCCCAACCAACACCAGGAGGCGGGGACACCGACAGGGGGCTGGCCTGACACCGTCTCCTCTGCGAGCCTACTAGGTCAGGGTCAACTTGACAAAGTCAGGTATGGAGAGAAAGGGCAAAAAGCAGGGGGTGCCCCAAACCAGGAACACAACCCCTCATTCTGAAAGAGAAAGCTGTGCAAAAATGATCAACGGTTTTCCTTTACGGAATTCGGGGTGCTTAGTAATGCTTGCCGAAACAGTGAATGAATGCGTGAGCTGATCACTCCACCGATCCCCTTGGTGGCCAGCACTCCGCAGCACCAGGAGCAGAAGCACCTGCCGTCTTTGATGTGTCGAGGGTGCAGTGACAGCGGGCAGGAGGACGGGTCTGCCCAGAGCAGAGCCAGCGTCCAGGGCCTCACGGCCCAGCTGGGCCCAGCTGGGTTACTCGCTGTGTTGAGAACAGTGAAAACTGCCTGCATCAGAGAAATCTAGAGCCACACACTCACTTCAGACGTCATCCTCTGTGGGTAGCTGAATAATTTCAGGGGATTTTTAACTGTTTCCGTCTTTATTCAGATGCCACTGGTGCCGGAAGTAAGATTTTAGTAATATTCTACAAACCTTGAAAAGCTAATTCACCTAATTCACCAAAGTATGCCACAGGCTTCCATTTCTGAAAATTTGGATGAGGGATTTTAAAAACTTCTGTTTCTGAAATATCAGTGGCTGATACCTGTTTAGAGGAAAGACATTCTTTGTAAGTGGCCTATGTTCCTGGGAAAGATGACATGAGTGGAATTGATACATGGACTGATTTTCCCATGGAGACAAGGATACAACAGATTATTTCCTTTGCCAAGAGCTAAGGGAACAATGTTCACAGAAATGCCCCATCAACCACAAAACTGGGAGAGGAGTCACCCATGAAAGTGCCGTGTTCCAAAAGATGTTATCCACCCCCTAAGTGGATGACAGCGATGACATGGGGAAAAGCCAGTAGCCACGTGACAGAGAGGCCAGTCCCTAATGCACTCAGCTAATGTCACAATTTCTTCAAGGGGCAAGGAATGCCAGAAAGTGACTTTCTTTGGGGAGGAGGTTCTGACGTTGCTGCCGTCAGAACCTGCTGCCCCTGCTCCAATTCCGGAACCTCAGACGCGGAGACCCGTCTCTCCTTGCCTCGCAGTGGTGAGCGTGCCACACGCTTAGTCTGACCGTCCTTCCGCGCCACCTGAGCAAGCGTCTCGGCTCAGAGTCCCCTCCTCTCTGCTTCCTGCACTCGGCGCGGGGGAAGGCGCAGTCCTCAGGGGCCCTCCCCACACTTCTTGGTGAGGTGCAGGATGGGGCTGGGGCCACTGGGGTGTGGCGGGGACAGGCCACCCTGGACTTGCGAGGGAGGAGGGCCCATGCGGAGCAGGCTGAGAGCAGAGGGCGCCCCGCCGGACTCCTGGTATTCCGAGATTGCAGTGCAGGGGTGACCGCCAAGGTCCAGAGGGGCTGCTGGCGGGTGACAGGCCAGCGATTCCAGCTGCGCCATCCCATCAGCGGGTCACCTGTCAATCTTCTCTTCTTTGCCTTTTCTGCAAGGCAGAGGGAAGGCTAAGGACAGGAAGCCAGCGGCTGGCCCTCGTCCCCTGGTCTCTTGCCTGCCCTCTTCTGCCCTCTAGTGGAGCAACGAATACCCAGCGAGGACCGCGGCTACGACCAGACCCGGAGCTGGACGGAAGGAGCATGCGCGCAGCGCAGGAGTCCAGCCCACCGCTCAGGCTTCCCCCCCCCCCCCCCCCCCGCCCCTCGGTTCCGCGTCTCACGGGTGTCGCTGTGGACCTTGTACCAGCGTCTCCGGGGACGCAAATATCATGCATCACACTTCTTGTGAGCTTGTCGCGGAAAAATGTATCCTAAGTGCAGCAAGGCCTACTTTAGAAAAGTGTAGTATTTTTCCTTAAATTAGTAAAAGCGTGCACAGTTAGTAACACTTTCCGGACGGACTTTGACTGCAGAGCAAGCAGTCCGCCCACGCGCGTGGACGCCCACTGAGTGCCGTGGCTAACTGGCTGATCAGGTTCCTCACCGCAGACCACGAGGGGGCTGCTGCTCGGTCTTGGGCCGTGCTTCTCGCTCCCCCACATGCTCAGAACTTAAGAATAAGTTCGTCCATCATTACACCTCTGCCCCAAGAAACACACTGTTGATCTTAAGGTTTGAAACGTAGCTCTGAACCATTCAAAAAGCGTATTAATCCTAAACGCATCCCCAATGCTGAGAGCATTTACCCTTTTCCACCGTGTAACAATCAATGTATTATCAGATGGATTAGGTGGCCGGTCCTAAGGTTTCCACATAGTTTAATCATTGAACCCAGTTGCTCTTAGCCTTAAATTCTGGCCCAAGGCTCAGTTCTGTTCCTGCCCACTGTCACAGCGGGTAGGACCGAGTCACAAGAAGTATGTGGACGACTGAAAGGAACTTGCCACTTACCCTCCTGTGCGAATTAGGCTTTAAAAACTCCGGGGCTATTTTTAATCCTTGTTTAATAATATGGCCTGATACCAACTGAAGCTTTTACACAGAGATGAAAAGCGTATTTCCTTGTAAAATTCTCACAAGGAATTATTACAACAAAGGGCCGTCTTGTTCTGGAAAGCCTGCTTAATAACACAGCCTGTTTTCATCGGCCAGGATGGTTCGAGTTCCTGAGTGACTGGGCGGGTTCCAGCGGTGACTCAGGGGGACAAAAGTGCCGGCACCAAACCCCAGGCCTGGCCACAGGGAGTCCTCCTTCCGCCTGCCCTGGTCCTGCCTTTGAACTTCTGCAAACAACTCCCTGCCTCTTACCTTGACCCTCTGACCTTGACCCTGTCCTTTCACTTACCCAGATTTCACAGCTTAAAAGAGACAGGAACCACGTGTCCCACTTACCTATTGCCTCAGAACAACCTGCCCCTCAAACCAGCCTGCCCCGAATGTGGCAGCCCAACGTGCCGGTTTTGTCTCAGCTCGTGACTCTGGGAGTCAGGGACTAACACGAGGCTTAACCAGCTGACCCGTCTTCCCCGCACAGCATCTCTGAGGGGGGCTCTGCCCTCTGCTGTGTCCCCTTCTCTCTGGGGGATGCAGCACAATCGACGGCTACATGAATGACGACAGCACACAAACCAGGGCTGCTGGAGCAGGTGGGAGGCGTTGGGTGGTCTGATGTAACGACACGTGTTTTGCAGAAAGTAACTTCTGTAACCTGTGAGCTCTCTCTGTCTGAGCCAGCGTGGCCTCACCCTCCAGACCTGGCTTTGGTCTGAGCACAGTCCTGCAGCACGTGTTCAAGTCCTGGCCTGGGGAACGCCATGCTTGCCTGTCCGCTTCTGTGGCAGGAGAGAGACTATGGCAGGGGTGTAGGTGCCGACCAGTGTAGGGGAGGGTGACAAAGGTCACTCTGCGGTGGCCAGCTGGTGGATGGGCTGGTCTGAGGGGCCCAGGGTGGGGTCCGGGTAGGATGTCTGGGGGGCTGGGATCAGCGGGGACTGTCACGGGGGCACCTTCAGGTGGCCCCTGTGGGGTGGTGGCCTCGATGGGCGGGGGACCAGGCAGAAACCGCACGGCCCTGGAGGAGGAAGAGCACACAGCTCACTCCCACCCGACTCGGGGGAACCAGGCCCGCTTCTCCATGGGGCCGGTGTCAGAGGGTGCGCAGCCGCGTCTATGCCACACACTGTATGATTTCAGGGTGTGCCAGAATGCTCTGGTCATTTGCTGATAGATCCAGTTCTTTACAGCTGGAACTGGTTTAAGAAAAGTTTAGCAGCGTCTAAAAACAATGGAGTGTTTTTTAAAAATACATTCAGTGACGGGCGGAGCGGTGTGTCGGCAACATCGACTTCAGTGCCGGCCCCAAAGACACGAAGTCACCCACAGCCACGTGACTCCAGCAACGGGCCGGGGGCCAGTCTGGCTGCTCCACACGCCCTCAGGCAGTCACTTGTCCGTCCTCCCTGAGAGGCAGGAGACAGACCTGTGAGGTGACGCCCGCCGTCCACTGCCCCTCGTCTCCGAGTGTGCGAGTGCACAGCCGTCCTCGAGGTCGGTCCCCTCCACATGCCCGTGCAGGGCTGCTGGGCGAGGAGGGGACCTGGGCCCGTTGTGTCTGAGGCTTTATGTCTCTAGTTTCTAACCTTCCAGGGTTGGGGTGGGGGCGGCTAGGATGCTACAGTCCGGTAGGAAGACCCTGGTTAGATACCCACGGCAGCTCCCCCAAGCTCGGGCCCACCTTTAGCCGCAGTGGGGTGGGGGACAAGGGTTCAGGGCGGGGGACGTCTTTGCTGCTTTGGTGGGGGTCCACGGGGTCCTGATGGGGCTCCCGGGACAACTGCCACTCCATGTGCACACACACTGAGCAGACCTCAGCCGCCAGGAGCTGAAGGCCACACAGGATCTCGGAGTTACAGGTCCGGAATCTGGGAATACCAGGCTTTCTCCCTAAGTGAGGAAAATTAATACCTTTTTGGTGCCTTCGGTGTCAGGGTCCCCGAGTCGGCAAGTTCAAAGACTCTTGGAAAGGCTTAATCTCTCCCCGGCTTTGTTCCCTTTGTCTGAACTCCAGGCCGGTGCCCTCGGCTCTGCTCCCACGATCGGCCAGACGGGGCGAAGTCCTGGCTGCACTCAATGCCTCTTTGTGTCCTTTAACTCTCGGAACGCAGAGTCCAGCGCTCAGGAAAACCTAAGAGCTGTGAACGCATCAGACCCGGGCGGGGTGGGGGCGCTCCAACCCACGGGCGACGATTCCCTGCGTCGTAAGCGGCGGTGACGCAGCAACATTGAGCTGCTGGTCCCGGGAGACCGGGGCTTGTGACAGATGCACTGTGTGGCCCATCACTGAGTGTGTGTGTGTAGTGTGTATACATGCATGTACTGTGTGTATATATACACACACATGTATGTGTATATGTAGTATTGTATGTATGTACATATTACATATAATGTGTATATACACACACACCATTGCTTCTAGACACTGCTGACGTTTTCTCCAGTGAGCGAAGAACAGATTCTATAAATAAATGATCAGAGCATGTTGGCATAAAACGCAGGGCAGTGTGTGGCTTGGAGATGGCTGCGGACGCTTTGCCATCCCCCCATTGAGAAGCGGGCCTGGCCCTCCCACTGCCCTGGCCCCAACTGGCCTGGCCGTGTGGGGCGGGCCGAACCCGGTGGGGGTGCAGCTGCGCTTCCCCCCTCAGCGCTGTGTGGTGTCCGTCTGGCCCCCTGGCCGCCTTTTCAAAAAGCTTGGAAAATGTCTGGGTTACAGATGACAAGCAGCATCACACTAGTTTCAGCCTATGACGTGGTTTTGGGGCAACTGCGTAACCTAGGAAATGGTCGTCCTGATGAGTTCAGCGCCCATCCGACACCCTCCGCAGTTGTCACAGTGGGACTGACCCCATCCCCTGTGCTGGGCTCTGCATCCCTGAGGCTGTTTTTGTGATGGACAACTTGTGATTCCTAATCCCTTCACCTTCTTCACCCAGCGTCCCAAACCCCTCCGGTCCCCTGCCCACCCAAGGCCACCATGCTGCAGGGGCCACCTGAAGGTGCCCCAGTCGACAGTCCCCGCTGAGCCCAGCCCCCCAGACATCCTACCCAGACCCCGCCCTGGGCCCCTCAGACCAGCCCATCTACCAGCTGGCCACCGCAGAGTGACCTTTGTCACCCTTCCCCACGCTGGTCGGCACCTACCTCCCTGCCATAGTCTCTCTCCTGCCACAGAAGCGGACAGGCAAGCATGGCGTTCCCCAGGCCGGGACTTGAACACGTGCTGCAGGACTGTGCTCAGACCAAAGCCAGGTCTGGAGGGTGAGGCCGAGCTGGCTCGAATGGAGAGAGCTCATGGGCTAGGAAGTTACCTTCTGCAAAACACGTGCCGTGACATCAGACCACCCAACGCCTCCCACCTGCTCCAGCAGCCCTGCTTGTGTGCTGTCGTCATTCATGTAGCTGTCGACTGTGCTGCGTCTCCCAGAGAGAAGGGGACACAGCAGAGGGCAGAGCCCGCGCTCACAGGTCGAGAGGTCAAACCTCATTGTCACCTCCCGACTGTCACTGCCCTCCAGCCACCCTGCCCTTCCAAGGCATTTACTTCCAGGTGGTGGCTTCGTAAGTGGCGTCTAAATGGTTTCCTTCTGGGTCGTTAGCTGGGCAAAGGCTCCTGGAAAGCCGCCTTCATCACTGTTGGTGGCTGTTGTAGCCCCAGCCCCAGGCACATTGTCTGACACGCGGCAGGTAATCGATAAATATTTGCTTTAAATAGTCCCTTGGGTCCCAAATACTAACTCCGTAATACAGAGGACGGAATAGCAGCTCTCGCTTCTCCGCACAGCCGAACACTCAACCTGCGTGTGGATGACCAAGCGCAGAGGGAAGAGAAAGAGTGAGTTAGGGGGAGAGCCCATCAACCTGGCAACAGCCTGGAATTGGAGAAGTTTTAATCCGCTGTTTCCTTGCGGGCACAGAGAGGACTGGGTGCACCCTTGCAGGCTGAAGGAGGACACTCGTGTGTCACCCTCACCTGTGTTTCTCCACAGAGCTGCCCTCTCAGAAGGTCCAAAATCACCTTCCCGAACGACCTCCGAGGCTCACGTCTTTCAGTTCAGCCCTTCCGTCACTGACCACAACCTTCCGCACCCCCCCAGACCCTACACACGGGGTTTGCCGACAGTCTCACTACGCTCCGGTCACTTCATTCGGCGTGAGCACAGATACACCGGTCTGGGAGACACCCTCACAGACAGCACTGTGACCCACTCATCACAGGTGGGTACTTGCCGCGGTGGTCTGCGTTTGTGGGAATCAAATTCATCCAGTAGGCGGCCAGGCAAGACCAAAGACAGAGCAGTAAACTTTATTTTGAATAGGAATTCTTACGGTGTAAAAAAAGAATTTGATCCTGAAAGGCTATGTGCTTGATAAAATGTAACCTGCTCATTAAAAGAAAGGGAGAGCCCTAGCTGGTGTGGCTCCGGTGGTGGGAGCATTGTCCTGTAACTGAAAGACTGCAGGTTTGATTCCCGGTCAGGGCATGTACCTAGGTTGCAGGTTCGATCCCCTGTCCAGCAATGTACAAGAGACAACCATTCTATGTTTCTCTTTCTCCCTTCCCCTCTCTCTAGAAGCAATGGGGAAGAAATGTCCTCGGGTGTGGCTTAAAAATAAAAAGAAAGTGAGAAATGCAAGACTCAAAAGACATACTCCCTCAGGACAAAAGTTATAGAATATAAAGTAAAACAGCATTTCAAGATTCCAGTAAGCGCAGGTGACGTTTCTGAGAGTATCTCAGCGTACATCCTATTTCCCTGTGAATGCATTCCAAGAAATTACTAAGGCCAAAGGGATAAATTACTCCAGTACAAATAGAGCAGTCCCATAAAAATCCCTGAAACTCACATCACCGACAAAGGTTTACGTTTCTTGATATAGAAATCAGGAAGAGTAAGACTAAATGGCGATTTGAAAAGTGGGCAAAGGGCGTAGCAGCCAGCTCACAGGAAAATGGGACCAGCAGCGTTTGGGTGTTTGTGGGCAAAGGCCGCTCAGTCTCATGCACACGAAGCAGACGTGAACAAAACGGCGAGGGGCGTCCGTTCTCCCCTCTTGGATGCAGCCAGCTGGGAGAGGCTGGGGCAGCAGCCGCGCCCAGGCCCGGAGCCCGGGGTATGAATCACCGCTGGGTCCGAAAAGGACCCCTTCTGCAAGGCTTAGCAGATTCGAACGTCTGCCTCCCCAGCCCTCAGAGGACGCCGACCTTTGCTGAAGGTCACAGGAGCTCGGAGAATGGCCGGAGCAAAGCCAGCCTGGTTTAGAGAACCCTGAAGAATTCAGAGAAGGCTCCCGCTCTCTGGGTGTCCCCGGCACAGTTAGTCAATTCCTGTTTCGTGACTGCCACTGCACCCTGCTCTCTGACAGCCCCCCGCCCACTCCCCGGCTCCCGCGTTCCCTTCCTCTCAGCACTCACTGGGTGCCGGTTCTGTGCCACACCCTGTGCCACACCCTGTGCTGGGGTCTGGGGCCTGGGGCCTGGGGCAGGAGAATGCTGGTCAGCAGCCTGCGTGGTCCCGGCCACCACAGCTCTCGGCCCCTCCGAACAACACGAGGCTCAGTCCCTGTCCTGGGTGCTGGATGGCAAGCTCCGTGAGGGCAGGCACCTGCCAGTCTGGCTCGACCCCGCGTCCCCAGACCCGCACACAGTGCCTGACATGCAGGACGTGAGAATCCCAGGTGCGCTGAGGAAGCAGGTCAGTCCCTAGCACCACGATCCACCTGACCCGAACGCATGGATCGGAGCTGTGGATGTTACACGTTCCTTCAAGTTCTGGGTCTTATTTGCCAGTGTGCCTGGAACAGAAGGGTAAACTGACATGCTTAGTGGGCCCAGTGTGGTGTTCCTGAAGATTCCTCCTGATACTGAGGAGGTGGGGTATCTGAGGGGCCCAGTGGGGAAGAATGGGCCACGGGAAAGCCGGGATAGAAAGAGGACCCGCCGGCAGGAGGGGGAGGAGGCGGGGCTCACGCTGCAGCTACCCACTTCCGTCTAGAGCACATGACCCCGCGGCCCCGATGGGGACACGGCAGGAGGGGCCTCAAGTCCCCACAGCCCTCTGGGCTCCAACGTCTGCAGGCTGCTGCCTGGGTGTCCTCACGGAGAAGCGTGGCTCTCGCCTTTCACAAGGGGATGCTGGACCAGGACACTGGGGGGACAGGTCTTGTGTCCAACTCCTCACTGGCTGAGTCACCTTGACCCAGTGACCGCCAGACAGTGCTGACTGGCAGCCCACCACAACCGCTGCCCAGCCGGACGCTGAGGACACCGCAGGGCTCTCACCCGGTGCTCACACGCCGCACGTGCACCTCAGTTTCCACCCTAACCTGCCCTCTACAAACTCCACACACACCATTGTACGCAAGCTGTACAAGACACTCAGAAAACCAGGGACAAAAAGTATCATTTTGAGGAGAGAATTAGAGTCATAGAAGTGCCTTTTCACTCATTTCCCTTCAGAATACATAGCCCACAAGTAGTTATGAAAGTAACACCCCCTTCCAAGCTCCTCGGAGACCGAGGCCCACAGAACAGGTCTCAACATGCTCTCTCCCAGGGAAACCAGCGCAGAGAGCCACGGCCGACTGGTCTACCAGGGGTCACTCAGACGCTGGTCCCAGCGGGTCCCTGACCCACTCCCATCCTGCCGCCGGCTGGGTGGTGTGACAAAGCTCAGATGCTTGATTGATGACTGATTGGGGAAGGCATTTCTAGGTGACAAAGAGTCAAAGACCATGCCTTCCTTGACTTTTCCTCGTCCCATTCTCAGCTTCACCTCTCTGACGAACCCGTGTGACGGCCAGTTTCACAGTCAGCAGTAGCTCTGTGTTAACCGTTCAGCGCACAGTGTCCAAAGCAGAATCGGAGAGGTTCTTAGACCCTGGCCCGGGATTATTCACTGATCACGGAGCGTGGGCGGGGGGAGGGGGGTTAAGTCGTGAGAAATCTTCCAGGAAATCATAGCTCAGACTATCCCACCCCTAGACACCCCCGCCAAGGGTAGGCCTTGGATTAGGAGAGCCACACCTGTAAGTGAGACTTCCCTGGTGACCAAATCCCCACAGCTTCCAAAGGCCTTGCTTCATCCTTTGTGGTGAGCATTCCGTCCTGAGTCCTATTATGTTGGCCTGCTGTTCTATAGTTGACCTTCGTTGTTATGGGTGCAGAAGAAAAGACTCTTTCTCGTTGAATGTATTGCAAGGTCGCCCTATAATCTGACGACAGGTCAACACTTTGAGAAGACAACACTAAAAATGAGCACGTCAGCCAGTGGATTACCATACAGCCGCTCTGTGAGCCGCCGAGAGGGCCACTTCGGAATAGGGTGCAAATGAAGTGGAGCCCAAGGAAGGGCGTAGAAAAGGCTGACGCTGGCAAAGAAATCCTGTTCTGAGCTAACGTAAGGATTTCGGATGAAGTATTACGAACTCAACAGGTATAACGGTCTAATGGGTTTTTGCTTGTTTTGTTTTGTTTTTTTCCTCTGGGCCTTTTGTTTCGCTTTTAAAGGGAACGATCGGTAGGATAAGAGGGAAGTGAGAGGCCTCGGCCGTTCCGTGAGACACATCTCAGGTGACCCTCAGAAGCTGGGTCAGGCAGCACTTGCTTTAAAGTCGAGCCCACTGTTTGGAGAGACGTTTGTCCCCTGAAAGGGTGAGCTGCCCACAACGGGCCCCGCCCCTGCCGACGCAGACCGCTCCCAAGCAGGACCTGAGAAAACCACTTCTTTTCACCTTTCCTCGCATTCTTCTCCCCTGGGAATCGAGCTAGGGAGGTGGCTGGAGGGACTGTCCCTTAAAAAAATGAAAAAGGCAGGGGCGAAAGAGCAAGAGGATTGTCTGTGGGCAAAAGCAGAGTGAGAGCAGCAGACGTAACAGTAAAAACTCCCGCTGACGCCACGCTTATTTCAAGCCACGTACTATTCTAAGCCCTCTATTTAATTCTTGAATCCCCACACCAACCTCACTGGGGTAGGTACTAGTGGAGTCCCCATTTTATCCATAAGCAACAAAGGCACAGAAAGGTTAAGTAACTTGTCCAAGGTCACACAGCAAGCAAGTAGCAGAGCCAGGATGTGATCCGAGACACACTCTCACTCTGAGGTCCGTGCTGTTGAGGACCCCAGTCCACTCCCCGGCGTAGGCAGCCTCCCACCCGCACCTTCTCCGAGGCCCGGACCGGTACTCCACCCTGGAGCTGGGAGCTGGGCTCCGCACAGTCGAGGGAGAAGACAGAGCATGCAGGGGTAGTGTTGGGTGGGAGGGGGGCTTCAGCGGGGGACACCCAACCCACAGTGGGGTGCAAACAACTTCCCAGAGGGGCCGATACCCACTCTGATCTCGGACATACAGATAAGAGGGTGTGAGGCGGCCAAAACCTCGAGGCTGGAAAAATGTGTTCTCTCAAAGGACAGCCAGTGGTTCGGTACAGCTGGCATAGGGGTGCACAGGTGAGCAAGGGTGGGGACGCCCAGGCAATGCCCAGGAGGCAGGGGTTACCTCAGGAAGGGCCTTGTACCTGGCTGAGGAGTGTGGGTGTATCCAAAATTCAGCTAAAGAACTGGACGCTAAGAAACAGAACAACCCAATCCTTTTTCCCCAGGCCACTGTCTATCACCAAGGGACCAGGTTGGAGAGGACCAAGAAGCGGAGCAGGAAGACTGACCGGAAAGCAGTTTCTGCATTTCAAACGGCACCAAGAGGCTGGAATCGTGCAGCCCTGCGTACGTGCACCAAGCGGCATGTGCGGGCGCCCACCTCAGTGCCCTGATCCAGCCTCCCCCTCCCTGGACCGCCCTGCAGGCCTCCGGCTCCTCGGGGCTGTCCTGGGGGTTGTGTCCTCAGGTCCTGGCCCCAGGCTGCATCTTCACCTGTGCCGGGGTCTTAGAAAGGGCTTGGCACAGCAGCTTCTCACCAGGGAAGAAGCAAATGAGTGCCCTTTCCTCCCTAACGCCCTCGCCACGCAAGCAGTGCTGACGTTCTGAAGTTAATCACTTTGGGAACGTTTCCTTCCTTCCTTCCTTCCTTCCTTCCTTCCTTCCTTCCTTCCTTCCTTCCTTCTTTCTTTCTTTTCTTATTAGAATTTGCTTAAATTTCAACTGGCCTTTACAAGCCTACAGTATTTTGGAAGGATTAGAATTCAACCTGCACTGCACATTCTTGACCTTATTATATACCTGCTGCTTTCTCGGGCCGGCCAAGCGGCTTTGCACAGAGGGCTGTCTGAGCAAAGATCCCCGTGTGAGCTGCAGGAGACCTCCTCCCCCGTCCGCGTCCGCAACGCCATGTAACAACGCTTGTTTAAACTCGCGACACCCTCAGTCGTGTCTCTCACAGACCGTTCAACAGAACCGTCACTCTCGTCCCGTCCGAAGTGAGGCTGAAAGGATGACCTAAAGGCAGATGCTGTGGAAGTCACCAGCACCCTTCTTCCAAAACAGACGTCAAAATGCTCCATAAGTAGTATAATTTAAATGAAATTCTACTTTCCTCCCAAATGTACTTTATTGACTCCACCCAAATGGGATGCCTCGTTGGAGCTGACAGCCTTGGCCAGAGGCTCGGGGCCTCTGGGGTGCCAGTCCTGGGTGCGTCTCCCATCACAACTCCGGGTGACCATTGTTTCACGCCCAGTACCAGAGCTTCCTTAGGCAGAGCGTGTTCTGTGGCTTTTTACGTGAATTCCTTCATCACTTCTTGACCAGAAGGGCCAGTGGGGCTTTCAGGCAAAGGACAGTGGGGAGGCCAGCGGCACCCACTCCCCACCCCCTTGTCCCAGCCTCTGCTTCCAAACAAGCATGTCCTCCCCAAACGCTTCTCCGGCTCTTGTCCACGAAACCCAGGCTGTCCCGCCTCCCTCCAGGGCTGAAAGCGCTAGTGACCATCAGGACACTGAGGTCGGGCCTCTTGATCGACCTTCTGGGACCAGAAAAGACCGACACTAAGGGAAGGACGGGAGGGGACGTCTCACAATTGGATACCGCGAGATTTACCTTCACGAAGAGCGTGATGTCGTGGTCCTGGCCCGGGACCCCCTCCTCGGAGGCCTCGCCGTCCTCCCCAGGGCCGTTCACGCCCGCCGTCTCGTCCGAGCCCTCGGCGCTGTCCTCCTCCGCCAGGTGGTTGCTCAGCTCCGTGGCCCCGGTCTCCCTGGTCTGCGCCATCGCCTCCCCAGCTGCGCTACCCTCTGGGCTGCGCTCTCGCTTCTCCTTCTCGGGGTCCTCCAACTCCTCCTGGGGGCCCTCCTGTTCCCCGTCCTCGCCGGCGTCTGCCCTCGAGTCCCCGGGGGCCGCTTCCTCTAATTCCTCTATCCCCGAGGCCCCAGGCTCCTCCACAGCTCTCACCTCTGCACCCTGAAGCTCCCCTGCAAGCTCCCCGTGGCTGCAGCCCCCACTCTCCGCCACTGCAGCCTCGGTCAACTCTGCCTGAGGCTGAGGGCTGCCGTCCCCTCGGTCCCGAGGCTCCCCTTCGGCCCCAGGCGCCCCTCCCGCCAGCCCCTCTGCCTCCATGCAGGCCCCCGGGAGCTCCTCGGAGTCCTCGCTGGCCCCGGGCGCACTGCTTCCCGGTTCCTCTGGCCCGCGCTCCGCCTCCTCTTCTGCCTTGGGGACCACAGGCTCCCCGGGCTCCTCGGGCTCCCCGGGTTCCCCCTGAGCCTCTCCCAGGGCCCCACTCCACGAGACGCGCCTGGGGCTCGCCTCCTCCTCCTGCTCCGCGCCGCTCGCCTCCTCCCCTCCCCGGGGGGCGCCGTCGCCTTCCGGGACCTCCGCCTCACCCTGCGCTCCGCTCACGCCTGTCTCGCCCCCAGACTCACTGCGGGCGCTGGGCTCCAGCTCGCCCCCGCGCCCCCCGTCTGGCGCCGCGTCTTCTCCCTCCTGCAGCGCCGCCGTCTGGGCTACGCCCGCCCCTTCGTCCCCTGGCGTCCCCGTGGGGTCCTCGCTCGCTTCCTCCCCCTTCGCCTCCGGGTCCGCGCCCCCTGGCTCGCCTGGTCTCTCTGCCAGAATCGCTGGGCCCTCCAGCGGCTCCTGGGGACCCGCGGCGTCTCGGTCTGGCTCTGTGGCCTCGGCCATGGCCGCAGATTCCTGTTCTTGGCCGAAGCCCCTTCCTTGAAGCTGCTGAGAGCAGGTGGCGAGGGCCGCGGGGCCGAGGGCCACTGCCCCCCCTCGGAGAGGACGCTCCGGGCTTGGTGGCTCCGGGGCGGTGTGCTGGACGCGCGGGGTGAGATCCGCTCAGTCCAAGACACTGCGCCCCTTCCCCTTGGTTTAAGCTCTCCGGACTCTCCCCCTACGCTAGCGCTTCTCCCCGGTTCCGCGTCTGCTTCCCACCCGGACCCCAATTCCCGCTGCCGCTCCCTGGATGCGCGGGCTGCCTTGCTGCTGCACCGTTCAGTGCCGGGTCCGCCGTCCCGGGCTGACCAGAAGTCCTTGGTGCTAACTCCATCCTCTGGCGCTTGGGCGGGGTTTGCCCCCCACCTCTCCCCCGCTTGAGTGACCTGGGAGCCTGGCCAATGGCAGCCTTCCTCATGGGCCTTGTGGATTTCAATGAAAAAAATCCTGGTTCTGCTGGCCACTCCGGTGTTTCCAGAGGCATTTAAATCACTCCCCGCAGACACACCCCCCACCCAAATACCTAATCCCCACTTTGCCAGGAGCCAGGAGTTAAGCTTCTCCACTGGTCCCCAATTGCAGAGTCCCGCGTCCTGCCCGGGTGTCCAAGAGGGAGGGGGGCACATCCTGGAGGAAAACGGGGAGGCCGCAGGGCGCCTGCCCAGGTAGGTTTGCCCTTTCGTCCCGCGGGGACCCGCTGGCTCAGGCTGACCCGGCTCTCGGAGCTGCACGGCTTAGAGTCTTCCACTTTTCAAAGACAGTGGTAGGAAGGAAGTTTTAATTTTTATATAATTCTGCACACTTTTTGGACTTCCTGTAATCAACAAAATGGATTGTTTTAAAATGACTGTGGGCTCAAAGCCAACACTAGGGAAGAAAGAAAATGGCAATTTCTATAGATGGACAATGAAATGTCATATACATCATGGAACATGTATTTTACATTTTCTTTGTCCATCCACCCTTCAAAGGACACGGAGGTCATTTCCATGTCTTCGCTGCTGTGAATAATGCTCAATGAGCATGGATAAGCACCCAGGGCTGAAACACAGCCCTGCTCTCCGTTCGCCCTCTCCTGCCTCACGTTTCCCGCGGTAGTCATCTCCCTGTGACAAAGCACATAGTTTGTTCGTTGCCGCCTGGGCAGTCCCGGGTGCAGGGGAGGTGTCCAGCGGAACTGTACTGAGTGAGCGAGTGAGTGCATGCCTGCTTTCACCCACGTGCGGGTCAGCCCGAGCCAGTGTTCGAGAACATGCCTCTCAGCTGGTTCCATACGCTGGGGGACAAGGAATGTCACAGGACACGGCGCTCACAGAAATTCTCGTCTGTAGACTTTGGCGACTACTTCAGCAACCACTTTTAATTATTAGCAAAGGCCAAGTCGGTTTGTGTAGAAGCAATCCCAAATACACAGAGCCGTGAAGGTCACCGCGAAGTCACCTGGAGATTTGCACATCGTGACCGGCCGCCAGCACCAGATTAGCTATTTAAATACCAAGGGGGGTTACACAGCGGTGGCAGACCCGAGGATGGAAGGCAGGAGGCAAGAGTGCTGACAATGAGTGAGTTTCCTGCCGGGCATCTCCAGGAATCCTGGAGCAGGCTAACTCAGGGATTACGAAGAAAACCTCGGGGGCTTATAAATAAACAGTTTAAAGAGCTGCTGTTTGGGCAGGTTCTCCAGCAGGAGTGGACTCATTTCCGCAGCGATGCCCTCTCTCTGCAGGGTCCCCTCCCAGCAGCACCCGTGGGCAGGACGGGGGGCGACAAATTTATAACATTCAGATCGAGTTTCAGGGCTGACCCAGAGTCCCCGCAGCCCTGCTTCCCCTTCCAGCAGGCCTTCCTGCGCCCCGGAGCGTGGCCCCACGCCGGGGGTCATCTGCCCAGCTGCACTCAGTTCCTTGAACAGGTACATTTTCAGGGCAAAGGAGGCTACCGCTGCAGAGCTGCCTAAACGAGGAGGCGGGGGCTGAGACACAGGACGGAACACGAACCAACGTGAGGAACACAGTGGGGCAACACGTGGGTTCCAGGTCACGCTGCCTGATCTGAGTCCCACTTTACCTGGTGCTGAGTCTGGTCCTTTTTCATCCACAGTGCAGGACTGTGACATGAAGACCGCTGTCACTGTGGGCTTCCGATCCGAACACACAGGTCACCCTGAGCACAGCGCTTGTCCCTGTTGACAGCCCGACCTCATTGTCAGTGTTGTCCCAGAGGGCAGAGCGGCCACATCTGGATGGGAGCGCCATGGAGAAGTAGGGGGACACTCTGTCTCACCCAGCCGGTGACAGCCCTGGGTGATGCCTGTCGTCTCGGCAGCACAACCACCGGAGCGTCACTGTCACTCTCGGAAGTGTCCTAGTCTGGACAATGAATTGCACGGTCACTCTACCAGGAAGCCACTGAGCCCGTGAGAGTGTTGCCTGTTTTCTTCCCACATGATCGTGCACTGTTCTCAAAACCAACCAGAATTTGAACGAGTACTTGGGGTTTTTTTTTAAACTTCTTTTTTTACTGTTGTTCAGGTACAGTTGTCTCCATTCTACCCCCACCGCTCTGAACCAGTCCTTGTTGGATGATGGGCAGGATGTTTTAAAAACAGAGAAAGAAGGTTGGGGGAGGGGAATGTAGGGGAGGAGGAGGAGTCTCCAAAACTCTATGACTACCCGCTTGCTGGAAGCCCTTCTGGAAAGGCAGCCTGAGTCCTGAAGGGCACGTGTGTCCTGGACCTCGCAGGTCCAGCCCCGGGGACAGGGCTGGGAGGGCGCAGAACCCTCACACCAAGTCAGCTGCCGAGCTCCGGAGGCTGCAGCTGGAGCCTTTTCTGCACGCATTGCCTCCCTTCTGGCCCCAAAGCAGCAGTCAGTCTGGGCAACGGAAACCACCCTGAAACTTCAGGCCAAAGGCTCGCATTACACCCCCCCCCCCCCCCCCCCCCCCCCCCCCCCCCCCCCCCCCCCCCCCCCCCCCCCCCCCCCCCGTCAAGCTCCCTCTGAGCGCTTCCGTGTTTTCCTAAAACAGACCGACGCTCTCTCTGTGCTCCCCTCACATTTTAGAAGCTTGAGTTCTTTCTCATGCTTTTTTTCTTCCTTCTCATTCTTTTAAACTCCAGGTTTTGACCTCCTACCTCCAGTCCTCAGAGCCCCAAAGTCTCTGGAGCTGGGTGATGGCCAGACAGAGCAGACCTGTGGTCGCAGGTGTAAGCAGTGGGTTTCAAATGGGGCAAGGGCACCCCTGGTGGGACCTTTGCGGCATCTGAACGTGGCTTTTGTTTGTCATGATCAGAGGCTGCTACTGGCATTTAGAGGCGCCACTAAACCTTCTACAATGCATAGGACAGCCCCCCCACCCCTGCCTGCATGACAAAGAATGAACCACTGTGTGATATTAATTGTGTTAGAGGAAAGGCAGGCTACCTCTAGCCCTGTAATTACAGGGTTCCCCATAGAAAGGGCCTTAATCCAGTATGTTCACTGCACCAGGGACTTGGGGCAGCACAGGAGGGGGGATGTGTCATGTTGGGGGGCTAACACCCCTTAACACATTTCCCGCAGATTACTAATGAGCAATGAGATTACTAAAACAGAAAGACTGTGAGCTTTGCATCTGGAAGTCTACGCTCAAATCCAAATTCTGCTACTTACGGGCCGTGCTACCTTGCACAGGCCACTTCTCGGCCATAAACCTACCGTGCTGGGCTCCTCTGAGTGCCGGAGGAGATCGCGTGCTGTGTTTCATAATTAGGAAACTTATGTGCAGTTGCCAAGTGATCGTATTGACTTACCTCCAGGTAGTCGTTGGTCCTACTGTTTCTCACTGCCAAGGTACCGGACTTGAGCTCACCCCTCTGCACACAGGACATTTCCCTAAATGTTCATCCCGGCATGGCTGGTGTGGCTCAGTGGATTGAGCCCTGGCCTGCAAACCAAAGGGTCACTAACTCAATTCCCAGTCAGGGCACAGGCCTGGGTTGCAGGCCAGGTCCCCAGTGGGGGGCGCACGAGAGACAACCACTCATTGGTGTCTGTCCCCGGCTTTCTTGCTTTCTTCCCCTCTCTCTGAGAACAAATAAGTAAAGTCTTTAAAATGTTAATCCCCTGACATGCCAAAAAGCCAGCTTTTAAACGTTCTTTTTTTTTTTCACAGGAAGCACTGGAAAAAGTATCCGTCAGGATGGAAAAGGTAAGGGAAGCTAAGAGAAAGGTTGGCGCTGGAGTGTGTCTTGTCCCTACACACCCAGGAAATGCCTGTCGTCCGCCAGGAGCTGGGGGAGCTCTGAGCGGCCAGGGAAAGCTGGCCGTTGAGACACTTTCCACTTCTGTGTTTTTATCATTCTCTCCGAAGCTACAGGTCCATGAAAAAGTGTGCACCACGTGTCAAAATTAAGTTATCTCTACATGATCTAGGCATGACATTGTCATCCACAAAGACCATGTCTGACCTACTCACAGAATTAAGACCTACCCACTCATCTGCCCATCGTCCAGCTCACCCACCCATCTCCCTCCCATCCGTTCACCCTTTCATCCTCCCATGCACCCACCATCCGTCCATCAGTCACTCATTCATCCACCATGCTGCACATTTTTTCTGAGGACCTTTCTCCTGACACAGGCTTAGCTGGTGAGCTTAGAGAAGTAAACACAACCAAATAAGGTTTCTGCCCTGCTGAGTAATCTACAGAGTGGAAAAAGCTTACCCCTCTGTAGAGTTTCATGCTGGCCCACGCTGGAGTCCCGTCCATGTGATGACTCAGTTGTGTGTTGTGAAGACCCTTAATTACACTCTGTAAGCCCGACTATGCCAAGGCCATGCTATGTAGAAAAATAATTTGGCTACTCATATTTTGAAACATATCCCTTAAAAACTTGGAGTCCGAGGCTTAACATTTCTTTCTTTCTTTAGCACACTTAGAACGAAATGATTTAGCTCATGATTTTACACCCAAAAATCTTGCTCACATTCGGGTTTTCTATTTTAATTTGGTTGAAATTCATCTGATTGGACCAGAAAGAGATGAGGCGGAGGAGGAGGGTCCTCCTGGGGCGAGCTCAGCGCTCCTGGCGGAAGGCACGTGAGTTTGATCTGGTGGGTCGTGAGTTCAGTGGCCTTGGAAGTCACTTCCTCCTGACGAGGCATCCCCTTGGATGAGGACCTTGGGTCAGGTGATCTTGGGGTTCCTTCCTCACAGCAATCCTGTGATTTGGGGTTTAACATCTCACATATCTGGAAGTCACCAATCAGAGCAGAGCAAAGCTCAGACTCAGAACGTGAGCAAAAAAGGTCTCGCAGAGCCCAGAGCAATACAACTGAGTTTCCCTGTAAAGTGTGAGCATTTCCGCCAAGGAGGAGCCACTGAACCTGCATTTAGAGCGGATGGCTTCACCCTAAGTGCAAGCTCATCCATTTTCTGGTGACTTAGTCTAGAGCACGCTACGAACAGCATAACCGGAAGGCTGGAGCGTTTGTCTTCATGAAAACAAAATGCTTAAATTAAAAGCAAAGAGGACCACAGTCTTACTTTCCAGATATCAGTAAGGTTTGCTTTCTCACTTCCAGTGAACCAGGGAAAATGATGTGTCGATTGAGAGAAGGAAGAGGGAGCGAGAGAGGCAGGAAGGAAAAAAAGCAAGAGTCCCATAAGCATCCCTAATAGTGCTCAACAACGAACAGAAATCCCCAAAGCAGACTGATGGGGGTACATGGTGAGAAAAAAGCAATGCAGACATCTGCTTTTGTTTGATTACATTTACTTATGAATTAGCATAGCGTGACTGGGGCAAAACCCCACATGTAACTATCTCAGGTAGAGTAGTTTAGTTTCAATAAAATATATAACTATATATATTTAAATTATATAATATATTCAATATGTAATTATACATTTATATAAATATACATTATTTATTTAATAATTTAAACGATCATATAACTTATGTAAAATATATTGTATAAATTAATATTATATGATAATTTATATATTAAATGTGATATGATTTAATATAGTATAATCATTAGTATGATATATAATAATTTATATATATTAAATGTAAATTTAACATATAACTATATATTAAATGTTACAATTACCCATCTTGCAAATAAAGCATTATAGTGTAGATTAGGAATTTATGTGGCACGGTAATTCCTCCTCTTTATCCTTCCTGCACTACAGTCTAAATTACTTTGAAGCTCTCCCATCAGCCTGTTGCAGGAGTGGCTGCCACAAACAGGATCCCAGTTCTCGTCCATTTGGAGCTGGTTGCTGGGGGAGTGGCGGGAGCAGGACGCTCTTCAATGCAGTCCAACAGAAGGAAAGGCAGCGAAGAGCTCCCGGTGCTGAAACGGAAGGGGCCGGAGGGGGACAGGCCTCTGGCCCCCAGGACGAGCACCTGAACTCTCACCTGCCCCTGTCCAAGCAGGTGCGTTCTGCCAGGCAAGCACCGCCGCACTTACTGCATGTCCTCAGGACGAAGCTCAGAGCCTCTCAGAACATGAACAGGGACATGACCTTGAAGATGTCCTGTCTAGCTCTCCTTAGCAGAAATTTTGTACTCACCACTATAAAGAGATTTCTTTACTCATAAGATCTTATTTTATTTTTATTATATTTTCCCATTGTCATTTATCACCCTGTACCCCCTCCCCCCAGCAATCCCCACACTGTTGCCCATGTCTGTGAGTCCTGTTTCCTTCTTGCTCGGTCCTTCCAAACCCTAACCCCCACCCGCACCCAGAGCTGTCAGCTTGCTCTCTGTCTAGGAGTCTGTCTCTATTTTGTTTGTTAGTTCCACTTGTTCATTAGATTCCACGCATGAGTGACATCATACGGTATTTGTCTTTCACTGATTGGCTTATTTCACTTAACATAATGTTCTCTGGGTCCATCCATGCTGTCGCAAAGGGTAAGATTTACGGCCGAGTAGTATTGTGTTGTGTAAATATCCCATAGTTGTTTTAACCACTCATCTACTGATGGACACTTGGGCTGCTTCCATATCTTGATGATTGTAAATAATGATGCAGTGAACATAGGGGTGCTTACTATCTTTCAAATTAGTGTTTCACATTTCTTGGGATAAATTCCCAGAATTGGAACTGCTGGGTCATAAGGCAGTTCCATTTTCAATTTTTTGAGGTATCTCCATACTGCTTTCCACAGTGGCTGCACCAGTCTGCATTCCCACCGACAGTGCACTAGGGTTCCCTTTCTCCACAACCTCACCAGCACTTGTTGTTTGTGGATTTATTGATGATGGCCATTCTGACGGGTGTGAGGTGGTATCTCATTGTGGTTTTAATTTGCATCTCTCTGATGATTGGTGACATTGAGCATCTTTTCATATGTCTATTGGCCACCTGTATGTCCTCTTTGGAGAAGTGTCTATTCAGGTCTTTTGCCCATTTTTAATTGGATTGTATGTGTTTTTGGTGTTGAGTTTTATAAGTTCTTCATAAATTTTGGATATTAACCTCTTATCAGACGTATAGGTGAATATGTTCCCCCATTCTCTGGCTGTCTTTTCCTTTTGTTGATGGTTCCCTTTGCTGTGCAAAACCTGTTGGTTGGATGTATAAGATCTTGTGTTAAAACACCCTCAGAGACCCCGGGAGGGATGGCTGTCCTGGAGTTAGAAACAGGGACGCCGCAGGGTGAGGTGACGGGGAATCGGGCTGGATTAAATGGCACTGCAGGACCCTTCTGTGCAGTTTTTCCTGAACTATCTCCCACTGAGGCAGGAGCTGGAAGAGGAAACCCCGAGACCCTGCAGCTGCCGTCAGTCAGTGTCCTGATTTCCGAGAATCGTCTTGTGCCGCCTGATAAGAATTAGTACTGTGGTTTCCTCCCCAGGTGGGCAGTCAAGGAGGATTGTGGGAAATCGCAAATATAGAAGCTTCAGTAAGATCCCTATAAAGCTGGTAACCATTCAGTAGAAGAGGGCTCTTCTCTGGCCAGAGATGGCCTGCCCTGCACCTTGGGATGACGAGGCCGAGAGAACCAAGGCTGATCCTACCATCCCTTTGGTTCCTGGAAGAAATGGAGATTTTGTGACTTGGGGTGATTTTGACCTTGGAATTTGTAAGATCTGTGTTTACTTTGGAATTTTTAAGATACAGGGTTCAGCACAAGTAACACCCCTTGTTATTACAAAGTCTTTTATTACAAAATTGTAATCATGTCATTCCATAACATAACAACAGCACACTCAAGCACACCATGTGACATTTTAGGTGAAATGCTCAAATTAAAACCATAAATTATGACACCCACATTATTACCCTACCAACCACACTGAAGCAGGCCTTACCTCTGCCGGGTCCCATATGTGTTTACTTTGGAATTAAATATTTTGGTGTAACTTTCATTATGACATAATTTTTAATTGGTAAGATGCAATCCCTTACACTTCCTGTGTGATAATTAGAGTCCCTATCCCTTTTTCTCTTAACTCCTGATGATTCGGCCGAGGGCTGGGAGTAGGGATGGGATTAGCTACTAGGAGCAAAGGAAGAATTGACTGGGAACGTTGGAGAAGATCCCGGACACACTGGAAGGGGGTGCTCTCTCCTCTCTAACTGGATCGCGTTGTTCCTCCTGGCGCCCGACCCCTTCAGCTGCAGGGAGGTGTGGGCCGTGGCAGGATTTGGTCTCTCTCCTTCACTGGATTTGGTCATCGGGCCTCCCTCCTCCCCTGGGTGTGCTGATGGTCAGTGCCGGCTCCGGGCGTGTCCTGGCTTCAGGCTTCCTCCTGTTCCTCAGAGGACTTGTCAGTTAGGACACCAAAAACCTTCCCTTGCTTGCTTCACTTCTCTGTGCCTGTGCGGTCTGCTCAATTCTTGGTTCTCGACCCCCGAGAGCCCGGACCCTGTCTCCACCTGCAGCACCGGGAGGGCAGCCGGTCACGCTCAGGCCTCTCGTAAAGTGACAATCACGGTAACAACCCGTGACCGTCCTGCGGCGAGGCTTCGTGCGCCATTTTCTCCAGCCCTGTTGAGACAGAATCGGCGTCGAGCATGGGGCAGCTCCAGGTGGACAGCGTGGTGATTTGACGCACATGTCTGTCGTGAAATGACCGCAGTCAGTCAGTGAGCGCCACTGCCCCCTCCCACAATCACCTTCCTCTGTGACTGTGCTGAGCACGTTTCAGATCTTCTCTCTTAGCAACTTGCAAGTGTACGACACAGAACTATTGCCTGTGTCACCACGCGGCACGTGGAGTCACCAAGCTTGTAACTGGAAGTCACTCCCCTCTGGCCAGCGTCTCCCCATCTCCCCCAGTTCCCAGCCCCTGGTCTATGAGGTCAATGTCTTCAAACTCCACTCTGCTCTACCCTTCCACAGGTGCTCAGGACGGCCCGGCGGCCCTGTCTTCAGCAAGTCCACGATCACTACCTGGACGTCCCTCTGCTGAGGCTTAGCTGGCAGCACGCCGTTGACATCAGTGTGGCACTGCTCCGGAAGGGTCCCGACCACGTCTGAAAATGAAAGAGCTTTGTTTTTTTTAAGTTTCCTAGGGTCCCTGGATTTCACAGGTGCCTCTCCGGCATTTATTAACACACAGCTTTGCCCGTCAACAAAACCCCAAATATGCCAAGGGCAGGCCCAGCCCTTCCTTACACTTGGCGTCTGGGTGTGTTTGAACAAGCTGTCCTTTAACACCTCCAGCCCTTGTTCCCAGCCTTGGGCAGTGACCCCTGCCCTGCCTCTGCAAACTTACTTGGGACCAAACAAGAAGTCTGTGTGAACAAAACCGGGGCCCTACCAAGGCAAGGCCTCCCCCGACAGACGTGCCGTGCTCCGAGCCCAGCCGTGCACCGTAGGGCAGAGAGGTGTGGCAGACGGAAGGGTCGCTCCATCCTGTCTCCCAAAACAACAGACGCAGCCAGTCAGGCCGGGGCCCTGGGGTCTGTTCCCCAGGTTCCGCAGGAATGTCGCCTGCTCTTCCGGGTCTGGGAAGACCGCTCTCCGGACCCCCATCCCTATGTCCGTGTGAACTTGGCTCCGTGAGCTACCACTCCAAAGCATTTTGCACTTCATGTTCTATAACTATCTGAGAAATAAAAACTTGGTTCCCACGGAAATTTTGTGGCACCCCAGATCAAATGAGAAACCTATTTTTCAGCTGGAGAACCTTTGGCAGTTCCCCGAAGTTAATCCACCTGAGACTTTTGATGGAAATAGAATTAAGGTGGATTTTGACCATAGGAACGTTGATAGTGGAGGCGTGAATAAGGAGACTGCAGGCCCAAAGGCTGGTCGGGCACATGGTGGGAAGGGGGAAAGTCCGAGATCTGGGGGGGAAAGTAAGAAAAAGGGTAAGAGGTGGATCTCAGAGCACCCTGTTTGGAGAAAATTTTAAATTTTTGAATATATGTGTTCTTCCTTATCCATCTGAGTGGTTGTTAAGGCATGGCTGTGTGTGTCTCTGGCACGCTTACTGGCATTCCATCTGAGAAAATCCTGCTGGGCGAGTGAGGAGCATTTGATACCCACAAACCCAAGTGAGCCCGTCTGCAAACCAGGAAGGCGAATTTTCCCAGAACCAACCAAACTGGCTCATGTTTCAACAGAAGCACAGAGCTCACAAAACATGGGTTGTGTTTTTCCACCTCTGACTTGACAGTTCTTGCTTTTTTTTTTTTTCCTTTAGCTTGAAATGTGTGTGCCCTGCTATAATAAATTCAGGTGGCGGGTCTCCTAGGCCAAGATAAAGGTAGACGCTTCGCCTGTCCCAGGACGCAAAGGCTCTGTTCAAGTTCTTCCTGACCGGACTGGAAGACATCGCGGTTAGACTGCTGTGAGCCGAGTGGCTTCCGAAGTCACAGAAACGACCAGGGTTCGAGTCCCCACTCGGAATTGGTAGTTCAGGCACAGTCAACAGATGCAAGTTAGCAGAGAAAAGAGCTGGGTCCTTCTCTCCGAGGCAACGGAAGTCATCAAAAGCTTTTTGTTCCCTGTCCTCTTCAAGGTTGTAGCAACAAAACGAGGCAGATGAGCCGGTTAGCAGGTGCCCTAATCGATGTCCCCAGAATGTAGCCGGAGAGGTTCCCCATGTTCCTGCGGGAAGATCGTAGTTTTGTATTCGAGAACCTCATATTGAAATTTAGCATTTCCTTCCATGATGGGTGAGGGGGGAAAAGACAACAGTAATTGTACCCGGGATACGACCACCAAAAAAAGTCAGTATGTTTGCATCTTCCTCCAGACATAAGTTATCTAAGTTCTACTCATCCACTCTTCAGAATTTCGGTGGTCACCGACCTGCCTGTGGATTTCATCGAATGTGTGCGTAAAGAAATTATATACATTCCCTCATCTCATCTTATAGTTCTTTTTAATCACACATTCCTTCTTAACATTTGACCCTAGTTGCACTTCAGTATAACTGGCTTCCTTTGAGATCCTGTGCCCTTTATTTTACTCATTAAAAGCATTATTCAGAGCAAAGGGCGCCAGCCCAGCAAAGGGATCCGTGGCTGAGAAAAGGTCAGGAACCCCTGAGGTAGAATTTCTTTCTCAATGGTATTTAAATGAAACCTGTATGTGCGTCTTAAGAGGGGTGCAAGTTACACAGGCATGTTGGTCTGTGGAGATGTAACCGTTGTTGACGACCACCCACGCGTGCCCAAACCCAGGCCTGGACAAACAGAGCACGGTCCGCCCACCCGACGGAGCAGTGCGCGGTAATGAAAGGGCCCAGACAGCAACTCGTCAATGGTCTGGAGGGATCTCCAGTTCATCGTGAAAAACGGAAGAAGCCAGGCCCAAGAGGCTACACGCTTCATGGCTTCGTTTCTATGACGCCCTTTCCAAGCCAGAACCACACAGGGAGAAACCAGATCGGTGGCCCGCATGGCATGAAGTTGCTGGCAAAGGGACACGGCATTTCTGGGGTGGGTGGAACTTTTGTATCTCAGTGTATGTAAACTTTCCTAAAATGCTATCAATATAACCCATATGCTAGTTGCTGAATATTCCTCATCTCCTAGTTCTCCCTAAAAACGGAAGTGGCCGGGAGCCCCACCAGGGCACAGAGGGCAGCCCAGCCCCCATCCTGGGGCCCCAGCCATGTCTCCCAGGCCCCTCTGGCTCTGAGAGCTGTGTCTGCCCTAGCTCCACCCCATCTGCACCGGCTCCTTTCTCCTTCACAGCAGTCCGGGTGAGGCCAACCTCTGCCCCTTTGTGTCGCAAACATACCGGCTCGCAGGGGCAGCTGGCCTGGTCAGGATGTGATGTACAGCCCGAACTCAGACAGCTTGGAAAGTAAGTGTCACTGTGCTGGGGAAGCGGGTGTAAACCACGGACTGTCCTGGGGAACTTGGACAGCGTAGGAGATTCAGGGCCGACGATGGGCAGCAGGTTAGGGGCTGGTTACGTCAGAGCCACAGTGGGCACAGTGGGGAGAAATGCCAAAACTTCGAGGATTACTCATGTAGATTTTTGATGGGCTTCAGGTCACTCCTGGCCCAAGACTTTCTACTCATAACAAGGCCCATTCTCCCATCCCGCCTTGTCCTAAATTCTGCCCGCTACCTGTTCCCACTCAAGCCCCAAATGCCTGTGAATTTGTCACACAAGCAATGTGGCGCTCCCTCTGCTTTGTCCTCACCCAAGCTGGCAGCTACTGTCCCCAAACCGAAAAGGCCCGACTAAAGGCCACGCCGATTTGCTGTTTCCCTCAACAGGATTGTCTCAGCTGCTCGTGAATCCAAATGGTGGCAGTGATATTGATGGCTAACACGTGCGGCTGTCACGTTCCGTCCTTTCAGGCCCCTAGGAGGTAGCTAGCGACCCTCTCCCCACTTCCAAGGTGAGCAGACTGGGAGTCAGAGGGTCCAATTGCCCTGGAAAGCAGCAGCGCCGGGTCCAAGCCAGAACTCTCCGACGGCTCCGGGCCCCAGCAGAAGTGCCGCCTCCAGCCACCCTTGTCCTTGCCTGGTCTCGGGGCACCTAGCACAGGTGCCCGGTGAGTGTTTGCTCTCTGTCTGCCCGCCTACCTGCCCGTCTGATTTCATTGTTTGAGCAACCAAGTGGGCTCCACAGCTGACATCTAACCTAGGTGTTTCCATTGTTCAGGTAATCAGTCAAGGTCACCGTGAGCTTAAGAACCCAGCCTCCAGCGCCCGGAAAAGGTTCCCGTTCTTGGCTATTCCTTGAGCTGTGATAACCTTGCCCAGAAACTTGAAGTCGTTTCCCCCTGGACACGAAACCCCAGACCTGACCCCCCAGCAGGTGGTTCCTCTCCGGCGGCACCCGGGAATGTGGTTGGGGAGTCCAGGTTCGGGTTCACTGCCCAGCGACACGAGTGCGGAGAGCTAGGGGCGCCTCCGAGGCAGGCCCACAGTGTCCGCTCCATCCAGACGCTCGATCTCGAGAGAAGCCACTGTGCTTTCACGGAACTGGCGGTGCTGCTTTTCTGACACACGTGTCGCCAGGCCGGGAGGTCGGAACTGGAAATGCATGCTTTCTCACGGCAACGATGTCCTCAATAGTGACTAGGTGCCCAGGGCAGCTTCCTCAGGTGGGTCCTGGGGACAGGGCGCCAAGTGGGGAAAGAAGGAGCCAAAATAAAGCTACCAGAGATTCGTGAAAAATGAGTGAGTTTCTGGAAACTTCCTGCCCTCCACTGCACTCCTGGCTGAGAATCTCATTTTTGAGAATCCCTGGTTTTCTTGGGAGGACTCTCTGCCCACCTTGTCACCCTTCCCCTTCCATCCCAGTCGCCTACTGTGCCCCACACACCAAATCTCCTACCCTCCCTGTGTGGGTGAGTCAACTGAATATTCTGAAGCTCTGACAGTAAATCGGTGTGGACTGAATTCCAGGCCCTATTACAAGCAGAAAGCATATATTGACCCAGTGATTCTTGTACTACCCCTGCAGGCAAATACTGCTACCACCGCCCGCACTAAAGATGAGGAGACTGGAACAGAGGGGGTGAGTGATTTGCCCAAGGACACTCAGTGGGACAGCAGCAGAGCCCAGAGGTGCAGCTAGACAGGCCGGCTCCAGCGTCTGTGAACTTAACCTCTCCTACAGTGGGTGCATGTGTGAACAGATACACCCTGAGACCGGCTGGTGTACCAGCCTCTGTACCAGAGCTGGGGACACCGGGGGACAGGTTATGCAGCCCGTGCCCGAATGGGGCCACGCTCCTGGGAGGCCTCGGACAGGACAGAGGTCAATGTCCTGCTAGGAGCAGGTGGGAGGCGTGCCCGACCCTGAGCTGGGGCTGGGTGGGCACAGAGGGAGGCGTGGCCGGGTGGAAGGTGCAGCTGAAGGATGAAGTTTAATTGGTTAAAAAAAAAAAAAAAAGGTTGGAGAAAACTCTCCGGGCAAAGGGAAGAGCGTGGGGGAAACCCAGGGCAAGAAGTACACCAGGGAAAAGGTGGCATGTTTTGCTGTATAATGCACATCGTATTTTGGCCCCAACTTTCAGGAAAAAAACTTTTGTTTTAGTGTTTTAATTCAATTAATTATTTATTTATATTTACAAATGAAACCAATAATCATATCCCAGGGTATTATTTTGCATACAGATATTGTTATTGCTTTCTAGAGATATACTTTTAACACATAAGCATAAAAATAAGAATTAAAAACATTTACATCAATACAGAATTAGTACTACCCACGTGTAATGCTTCTTCTTTCCTCAAATATTTGGGCAAAATGGTGCACGCCATCTGAGTGAGGAGGGAGCAGAGCGTGGATCGGCAATGAGGGGCCAGGCAGACAAAGAGCTGAGAGGTGCTCAGAGGGTCTGGGACATACCCGGGAGCTCCAGGCAGCCTGCAGGGGTGTCCGCTGGGGCCGGTACGGGCTGAGGGCATCTGGGGAGGGCAGTCGTGGGGGGCCAGCTAGGAGGACGTGGCAGCAGGCCACAATGCAGCACTGGGCACCCCCTGCCTCCCGGGAGGTGGGGGCTTCAACCTCGAAGTCTAGGGCTCGGCAGCTGTGCAGGGCGCAGCATCCTGGGAGCCTCGGCACCTGCCCGAGGTGGGCAGCGCTCCCTGCGCCCAGGACAGAAGGAGGTGACAGTGTGCTTGTCTGTTTCAGAGGCCCGATAACCCTCCATGCCTGGTGATCTATTTTGGTATCAGCACTCATATTTCTTATGTATTTTTTAGGAGTGTGACATTCTCTTACTAATACATAAAATTTAAGCATAAAATATGTACAGATGTAAATTTGTGGTTAGCATTTATTAGTACAGTTACTCTAATGGGATATTGGAAGCACACGTCTAAAAAACATATATTTTTTGCTAACAGGTGTTGATTAGCTGCTCCCTTGATTCGGGGAAGATCGGGTTGGGGTGGGCATTGCTCTATTTATTTCAATGCTTAAAAAAAATTGGACCAAAGGTTTCCACCCTCCCAAAATTCAACTCCTTCCCAACTTTTTCAGCTTCTGGCAAACGCAGAAGTGAAGCCATTGTGTGACAGTCACCCGGGTCCCCTCCAGCCCAGCCCTGGGGCCTCACCCCCCTTTGCCTGAGGCTCTGCCCCCTGGGGTGGATTGGAGCCTGGATTAAAGGGGCCGCCTCCTGGCAGAGCTGGAAAGGAGTGTTGTTTTCCTCCGCCTGTCTCCTTTCCTTTCCTTTCCCACATTCTAAGAAAGGCAGCAGGTCCTGCGGGGCGGGGGCGGGTGCGGGGGTGGGGGGCAGGGTGCTGGCTGGTGACTGGAGGCTGGAAAATTCACCAGGTACAGTTACCAGGGGTGGGGCCAGGTGGGAGTTTCATCTCTGCGATACCTTTCAGGTGGCTTGAACGGCTGAGTCTTGCGCCCTCAGTTTATTATATTAAAAAATGTAATGTTCAATAGTAAATTCTTTATTTAATAAATTATACAGTTATCTCTGCCAATTCAAAGACAATATTTAATTAATGGTTTTAAAACAGAGGTTTAGCGATTCAGATTTCCACATCGCTAACCCTCCAGGACTTGATTTGTCCACCCTGGAGTTTTCCGATGGCCTTTGTCCTCAACAAATCGGCAGCATCTTTCCCAAACCCCTGCACCGGCCACAACCCCCCCCCCGCCCTCCCCCACCCTCCTCCGCCTGTGAAATTTCCACAGCAACCCGCAGGCTCTTTAACAGGGCTCGCCCTGCCCTTTAATCCCTCCCGAGCCAGCAGCGGTCAGGTTTCGGGGAGCCTTGCCTTCTCGCAGGGCTTGCCTGTGAAGTGCATCCATTCTACAGGAAGCTTTAGAATGAACCCATCACCCGATCCCTCCCCCGGGTCCATGGCCCACGGTCCCCTCACAAGCCTTCTTAAACGCCGCTCGCTCATTAGGAGAGCGGATCGCATACCCAAGGAGTACAAACCCTTTCCTCGGGCACGTTCACCTGTAAAGGGGTTTTTGGCAGGTGATCGGCCTCCAGGAATTTAAAGCTTGACTCCCTACCAGAAGTCCAAGATCATAGGGCCCGAAGGCCCCAATCTGGGGGCACAGCCCGTGGAATTTCTGGCACAGCTGTCTGTCTCAGTCTGGCTGCCCTGCCTCCACTCTGCACAGATAAGTGGGATCAGGATCCTCTGGACATCCAGGGCTGGCCCCCTGCCCGCGTTCCTTGGGGGTGAGTCCAGGCAAAGGGGATCCAGAGTCCTGGCCGGACCCGTGGGAATGAGCAGGAGGGGACTTGAGACAGGGGAGAGTCAGTGTCCAGTGCGGGAGGGAGTTTTCCTCTCCTGTAGGACTTGCAGGACGTGGGCAACCCTCTCGCCGTCCTGCGGAGCTGGAAAAAGATGGGCAGGTGGAGGCAGCGGAAGACCAAGCACAGGGGTGCCACTCAAACCCCATGTGGGCTCCATCCCAAACTTCTTTTTAGTTCTCTCTTCTTGACTTTTATTCTTTAATCTTTCCTGCATTTTTTCATTACCATTTAGTCCCCTGTCCCCCTCCCCCGGCAATCACACACAGTTGTCCACGTCCATGAGCCCTTCACCCTTGTGCTCAGTCCCCCCATAGCCGTCAGCCTGCTCTCCGCCTGTGAGTCTGGCCCATCTCCCCGTCAGTCCAGCGCGTTCACCGGATTCCACCGGGGACTGAGATCTGAGGTGTCCGTCTGGCTCTTACTGGCTTATTTCACTCAGCATAACGTTCTCCGGGTCCATCCATGCTGTCGCCAAGTTTTTCTGTCACATGAGACAAACAATGTTGTTTTGCTTAAAAAAAGAGGAAAAAGAACATGTATGGAAAACAGTTTGGTGATTCCTCAAAAAAAAAAAAAAGTGAGCGCAGAATTACCACGTGGCCCAGCAATTCCACGTCTCTGTGCGCATGTCCAAAACAGCCGAAGCCGGGGCCCACACATCTGTGCACTGCCCGCCCTGCTCTGCACCCCAACACCACTCCCCGCAGCCCAGACCGCGTGTTCCTCCGCCGTCACGGCCGTCAACGGGGCACAGTGACGCGCAGGCGTCTTCCTCCCGCCTCCCTCGGGGTCACGTGGGACCTGCCGCAGCGGTGCAGGGTGGCAGCTCCCCTGAGCGCGAGTGCAGCGCCCGCAGCGGGTGCGACCTGTCACACCGGCTCCCGGTTGTGCAGGGGTTTGAACGTTCTGCTTCAGAGCCCATCCTCGTGTGTTCGCGCCTGCAGGTGCGGCGCCACGAGTACTCCCGAGACCTGGAGAGGGGTCGCTGCTCCCCAGCCCTCACCCCGGGGGTCTCGGAAAGACAGCTGTCAGCCCCCGATTCCACCACAGTCCCCCCACCCCCACCCACCGGCTCCTGGGGAGCCCAGAGACCCGACAGCAAGTTTGCATCAACGTGGCCTGAAACCCAGGACAGCTGTCACCAGGTCGCTGACCGCGACCCAGGGCCTCTGTTTGACCCAGAGGGAGGGAGGCACGTGCACCCCAGGCTTCATTATAAGCCCTTCCTTCTGGGGTGTTGTTAAGCAAGCCGACTGTGCAGTACGTTCTGACCCTTCAGCCTACACCTGTCTGTCTGATGGAAAATGGTAGGAACCTGACCACACCGGCGCCCACCTGTCCTCTCCTTCCTCTTCTGCAAAGGGAAGGGCCTGCCCCGGTGCAAAGCAAGGAGCCGCGGTTTTGAAAGTCTGCCTCCCACCACTAGGTGGCAGTGTCTCCCCGGCTTGCTCTCCCTACACCCTGCAGTCAGCTGGGAGTGGCTCCAGCCGCAGGTTCCCCAGCTGAATTCCCTCGGTTGGTTGGGCAAAAGCCCAAGGTTTTTCCTGAATCTTTTGTTTCTTACAAATTGCCAGTTTAGCCCTGGCTAGTGTGGCTCAGTTGGTTGGAGTGTTGTCCTGTAACTGAAGGGTGGAGGGTTTGGACCCTGGATCCAAGGGCATGCAGGAGACAACCAGTTGGTGTTTCTTGGTTCCCCAGCTTCTCTCTCTAAAAAGCATTGAAAAAAAATGTCCTCAGGTAGGATTTGAAAACGTCACCAGTGTAAAGTAATCAATGGCCCAAAGAGACACATTGTGGGGTAGCAGGCACGCAGCATGCAGGTCCCACCCACGGGGTCAAAACAAAGAAGGGGAAGGAGCCCGTCGCCATGGTTAAAAGCCATCCCTGAGGAAGGACACGGGGAGCGGGACCAGCGGAATCCCCTGGTTGCACCCTCTGCCCCTCCGTCTGAAGATGAATTGACGACAAGCACAGTAGCTCGCTGGTCCCCAGATGCAGCCCTGCCCCGGTGTTCCTTCCCTGGAATGTCCAGAGAGGAACGTCTATGCACCTGTCACCCTGATGGCAGAAGATTTTAACGCAGAAGTGGAGGGAGACCCAAGACTGAGAGGGGAGGGGAGATCCGTCCACGCTGAGTCCTCCTCTGCCAGGCAGAGCTTGGCCACGGTTTCTAGGCCCCTCACCATGTCTTTATTTCACCTTTCTATACGGCAGGATCCCCCCCAGCCACAGAGATGGTAAAAGACAGAACAGGAATTTGGACCAGACCTGCTGCCTTCTGCAGCCACCCAGGAGACTGCACCGCCAGGACAGGAGGGGCGGTTTGCGCTCTCGACCGAGGGAGACATGTGAACAACATGAGAGAGAGATCACGGGAAACGCACAGGCTGCACACGCTCAGAAGTGTGCGCCCCCATTTCCTTCAGCACCCACCCGCTTCTTCTGCCAGCCTCAAGGTGCCCACGGTGACAGCCTGGCTTCAGGACAGCCATTGAGGTCTAGATTCTGGGACCTTCCCCAGGACTGGTGGCATTTCTGCCTTTGGTGACCAAGAGGCACCCTACATCCTTCACTTAAAGTCTCTCCTGTTTGGACTGGCGCCAGGGGCCTTGGTTACTTGCAATGGGAGACCCTCACATAAAAGCTCCCAGGGGTGTCAGCAACCATGAAGGACCTCAGAGAGACGCAGCAGGCAGTGAGCTTGCTTTCCGAACTTGGAAAGGGCGAGCGACCACATTCCAGCACTGGCCCCCAAACTTGATTCATAACGCTAGCCTTCTGATTTTAAATGTATCACAGACCCTAAAAAAAATTACAGGGATTTTAAAGAGTAAATTTTAAGAATGAACCTTGGGTAAGGAAAAAAGTTCTGTACTCTAAAATAACAACAACAACAAAAATAGTGGATATTTTTACTCATTTTACAGGAGGTAACAAAATAGAAACTTAGGATGCAGAAGTCTCTGGAACAGTTCATTCTTTGTAAAAAAATAAATAAACCACTCGGAAACGCAGCTCTTTGCCTTCTATATAAAATAACACTTTAAAATGTCTATAATTTTCCGGAAAGTGCGGAAATGCCTTTGGTTCATTTAATAAGCATTCAGCGCGGGCCTGCTGCACACAGCCCCTCCGTCCGCAGAGCAAAGCAGGAAGCGCTTGGAGGCCGTGCAGTGAAACTTCCCACCTGGCAAATGAATGGGCTGGTTGACTGACGCCCGGGCGCGTGTGCAGAACCAGGCTGCAGTGCGTGTGAGAGGCAGGTGCTCAGAACCGAAACCACGTGCGGCTCCCCGAGCCCCGTGCTCCTGTCACGTCCGGTAACCGCCGTGGCTGGCACCACGAACGCCTAAGGGGGAGAAAATGAACGGGCGGTGGTGTGTTACACTCACTAGATTGTGCGCCCCTCTTGCCGTTTCATAAAAGGAATCGCTGAGACCAGCTTCTTATTTTTCTTTTTTAAAAATTGTTATATTTTGCTCACGGCGGCAGTTGGCGTTGTCCATTACTATCTTGTCATTTCCGTGTTTTCCCCCATCCTCCCACCTCTGTCATCCATCAGCTTGTTCTCTGTGTCTACGGGTCTGTTTCTGCGTGGTTTTGTTTATTCATTTGTTTCCTTTTCCTAGATTCCACGTCTAAGTAAAATCATGCAGTGTCTGTCTCTCTCTGCCTGACTAATGAATGTTACTGGACACGGTGCCCGCCGGGTCCATCTGTGTTGTCACAAATGGCAGGAACTCATTCTTTCCTGCTGCCGAGTCACATCCCACTGCACACACGTGCCTCGTCCGCTTCGCCCGCCCGTCTGCTCTCGGACCCCGAGCCGCCTCCAGAGTCTGCTTGCTCGTGGCGCGGCACCGCTGCCGTGGGCCGAGGGGTGCAGGACGGCAGCGCCTGGCCCGTGCTGGTCCCTTTCCCTCCGGGTTTCCGAAACTCTGGCTCACACCAGCTCCTGGGAGCCCACAAGGAGGGAAGGCTCGCCCATCAGACAGATGCCAACTCAGGCAGCAGGGGGTCTTCCAGTCCATGGCCACAGACGGACAAGGAGGGACAGGCACCCATTCCCGAAGGGCCTTGAGGAACCTTGTCCCTGTTTTCTTTACAGCGGCGCAGAGAAGATCACCCCCTGGTTTCACCCCCTGGTTTCACCCGCTGCCCCCTCAGATCGTCGGCAGTCACACCTCAGCTGCACGTTTGCTTAGTGTCCCCCTGGGGTGCGGACAGCCCGTTTTCTGTCTCCCCTCCTTGGGAGGGGCCCCTGGGGCTTGGTGCTCATTGCTGGCGTCGGTGCAGGCAACAAGGCCCAGTGCCTGCCCTTCTTAGGCTTATAGGGCACGACCAAGATGGCAGTTACTGTAACATTTTGTTTTCTAAGTGGGAGAAGAATCTGACGTTTTATTACTGAGTACTGTCACCTCTGATGGGGCAAGATCCCTGGGCACCTAGACATGGAAGGCACGATGCTCATCTTGTCTACTGAGATACCCTGTCGTTTTGCTCGGACACTTTGGGAGTGCTGGCCCCGGGGGTCTGAGAGTGCCCTGCCGGCCACTGCCCAGGGGGAGGGTCACTCTTCCTGCGGGCCATCGCCCCACTTCGACTAGCACGGCTGGTGTCCTGCTTTGGCTGCTGGCTGTTTGCTGGTGGGAAAATCATTCGCTTTCTTTGCGCCTCAGTTCTAAGACGGGAGAATAATGCCTGTTCACGAGGATGACGGGAGTAGTTTGTGTATACACCCATGAACTATTTAGGAGCTACCCGATGAAATCAGTATTATTTTATTATTATTATTATTATTATTATTATTATTATTATTATTGAATTCATACAGGCAACTAAGAAAAATATCGGGGTCTTTGCTGCCTGGGGAGAAAGAGGAGACAGACGGCGGGTGGGGGGGGAC
Source organism: Tonatia bakeri (assembly GCA_004024845.1). Lineage (NCBI taxonomy): Eukaryota > Metazoa > Chordata > Mammalia > Chiroptera > Phyllostomidae > Tonatia > Tonatia bakeri. Next base: position 1,985 of record PVIA01010225.1, on the reverse strand, counting down.
CCAATGTCACTGAGAGACTGCCCGTCTCTGTGTCTTGGAAATGACCAAATGCATAGGCAAGTCAGTTACAGGAAACTGTCCTCACCACTCGCCTGAGGTGGAACATGCCCTTGCCTCTCTTAGCTCAGCGGCGACCAGCTGGGATGGCTGGCTCTGTGTGCACGTAGGATTCTGTTTTCCTGGGGCGTTCCTTCCTCCCCGCCCTTTGTCCGTGTGCTGTGAGAGGCTTAGGGTAAGGCAGAACGGAAAGAGCCTCCTGTCCTAAGGGCGATGACACAGCAGGGACCCACCCAGCGCCAGGTCGGCTGGGAGCTGTGTTTCCAAAGCTGGCGCCCGCCCCCCTGCGTTCCCGTCTTCAGAGCTGCCAACTCCACAATGTCGCACACGCACTTCCCCCACTTCTTCTACCCCCTCCGGCCCTGCTCACATTCTCATATGCAAAGTACCAGCTGCATTGAGACCTAATCCACAGAGCATAAAAGTCACCCTTTGAAGTGCGATGGGTGATTCTTACCATATTCATGCAGCTGCACAACCATCACCACAATCCAAAGTTACAACATCTTTGCCCCCAACAGAAACCCCATAGCCTTTACAAACCATTCCCTCCCCTCCTCCCCCAGTCCCTAGCGACCGCTAATCTGCTTTCTGTCTTTATGGATTCACCTTTTCTGGACATTTCATATAAATGGAATAAGGAAGAGCCTTTTCTGACTGGCTTCTTGAACTTAGCATAACGTTTCAAGATTCACCCATGTTGTAACGTGGGTTAGTACTTATTGCTTTTTATGGTTGGATAACCTTCCACTATACGAATACATGTGTGGTTTCCCCCTCATCAGCTGATGAGCACTTGGGTTATTCCACTCTCTAGTGGTCATGACTAAGGACCCTAGACACCTGCATGCACAGGCTTTAGTGTGGACACACGTTTCCAGCTCTCTTGGGTGCACACCTGGGAGAGGAACTGCTGGGCCATGGGGGTAGCTCTCTGTTTACCAGTCTGAAGACCCGCCAAACTGTGTCCCAAGGTGGCTGTCCCACTTCACATCCCCACCAGCAGTGTGGGGTGGCCCTGATTTCTCCGGATCCTCCTGTTAGGTAGAAGTTTAGGAGGAGGAGGAGGGGTGGGAGGGGGTCCACAGTACTTGCAGAAAAAGCTCATAAATAACTTTGATCAACTGCCTCTGGCCACATATCTGTTTTGAACAGGACCACAAGAGGTGTCTGGAACGAGATGAAAGTCTGAGTTAACGGTCCTCTACCCAGACTCATGCCCTCCCTTGGAAGAGTACGCACCACCTTCTCCCACCAATAATTCCCTTGCCCTGCCCTGGAAATTGTATGCATCCTCAGGACCGGAGACCGAGCCCCTCTGCCCTTCCCACCCGCCTCCACTAGGCCCACTCTCCTCCATGAGAACGCACCACTGATCAGCTCTGCTTACGTACCAATAGCCTCGCTGACCTGTAATTCTTTACTGCGGGCAAGAAGACCCAAGTCTGCCCCAACACACATCGCGTTCTATTTCATGAACTGGCTCTGCCCGAGGGCCACTACTCCCACAGGGTCTAAGCTTCTGCAGGACACCAATGGGCCTAGGACTGTCCTAACAGCAACCCAAGCACACAGCGTGTTCTGAAGAAACTTCAGCTGTTCGCTGGATGTACGTTTTATCACAGTCAGTTACAGTTCCTAACCTGAGGGTAAGCCTCCTTTGGGAGAAAACACAGGTCTCATTTCACGCCTTCCTGAAAATCCAGCACATAAACAGCTGCCTTGCATTGGGTCCTGCACCCAATACATCTCATTTTTCAGATAGGGACATTGCCGAGTCGCTAACCGCCAAGCTGGAATTCAGACTGGGTTTTCACTCTACCATTCTCCTCCGCGATGAAGGGCTTCTGTCCATGGTGGAGGCAGGGAAGCCAAGAGTGAGAGAGAGAGAGAGAGAGAGAGAGAGAGGGAGAGAGAGGGAGAGAGAG
>PVIA01010224.1:0-53584 GCA_004024845.1 Tonatia bakeri | reverse complement strand
TCTCCCTCCCTTCCCTCTCTAAAAATAAATAAATAAATAAAATTTTTTAAAAAAAGAAATATCTAACAATCCCACCACCATTTGATCATCAAAACAAACATGTAAGGAGAGAGGGGAAATCTAGCCACAGTAAACTTTTTAACTTAAAAGGTGATAGACAATTTTATTAAATTTTATAGGATATAGGCCATTCTTGACTTTCTCATATCTTATTCTATTTCTATTTGGTTAATTTAGAAAGTTCCTTTTTTTAAAAAAAAAATTTTTTTAAAGATTTTATTTATTTATTTTTTTTAGAGAGGGAAGGGAGGGAGTGAGAGAGAGAGAGAGAAACATCAATGTGCGGTTGCTGGGAGACACGGCCTGCAACCTAGGCATGTGCCCTGACTGGGAATCGAACCTACGATGCCTGGTTCACAGCCCGCGCTCAATCCACTGAGCTACACCAGCCAGGGCTAGAAAGTTCCTTTTTGAAGCTGCTGCATGATAGGGGGAAATGTGGGCAAAATCCTTTGACAAGCTGGTGGAGTAGTGACCTGTTTTGTTCCTTAGTAAAAAAAACACCAGGGAGGTCTGCTTCGAGCTAACCTTTCCATGAAATTTAAACTATTATAAGGCACTTAGACTCCATCCTCATTGACCATTCTAATGCCATGTTCATTATATGCCCCTGTATAAGGCAATGGGGGATCTGGAACCCTCTGGAGACTATTAGCTCCTCTTTGGGGATACCATAATTTACCATTAATCCAATATGCTACCCAGGGGTCTTCCTGGGCTGTGGGTAGGGGTCTATATAGTTTTTTCTTGTTTTCTTGGAAGACCCTTTGTATCTGTGGGTAAGGAACAGGTATGGGAAAATCTACCAACAATTCAGCCTGTTATGACTGATTCATGAATTCTTTTATGAGAACAATTGAGGATAATTTCTTACTCAGGTTTATAAACACCTTGTTTACACAGTTTGGGCATGATTCAATAGTCTGGGGAGAACTAATTGTCCCTTCAGAATTTCCCTCAAAATCAACCATTGACTGGCTTCGAGCCTCTCTTTCTTCATGGCCTATTTTTATGTGAAATCAGGACACAAAGCAAGACCATGAATAATATCAACAAGGAGTTATTAAGAGCAATCCCAGGAAAATTACTGCCCCCTTTTGTATGCCACGTTCTCTTCCAGGAAGATGGATTCCTTGAATTCCTTCTTTCCACATCCTGGACCTTGTCAGACAACATAGTTGGAAGAGGACGTGGCACTCTAGCAATTCATATAATGTAGGGGCTGTTATAGCTCCATTCCACAGATGAGAAAACAGACCCAGAGTAATAATGTATCCAAAGTCACAGCTCAGGAGTGGATGAGAAACCAGGACTGTAACCACAGTATTCCACTGCCTCTGTCCTCTGCAGCTGGGATAAGATGGCATTCCATGACTGTAGAGGTAACTGGGGTGAATCCAGCACCAATAGCTGTACCCAGAGCTCAGAAAACTCCAGGGCTGCAAAGCAGGGACAGTGCTGGAAGGACTTCGTGTTTGAATTGCAGGTATGGCCCAAATGGGAGTCCTTGAAAGACTTCCTCTTAGGAAGTTCTCCCTCTGGTCAATCCTGCTGCTTGGCCATCCCAACCTGATGCCCAGATCCTCCCAGGGGGAGCTTAACATTGGCTTTTCAGATCGCACTTTCTGTCCTCTGCTTTGGCCCTAATCCATGCTCCCAGTCTAACTCCTGCCATGTTCCTTTCTCCTCACTCTGCTCTCTGCTTCTATTCAAGGTTTCTGTGCTTTTGTCTAGCTGGGTCTCACGTTTTTGAAATGAATAAAAAGTGTGAGAAGGGAGAGTTCTGAGTTCAGATATGTCTCTATTTCTGGTTAACTGTGGGACCTAAGATGAGTCATTCAACTTCACATCCTCAGTTTTGCCCTCCGTAAACTGGGACAACAATCATATTTATAACCACCTAAAGCACTGTTGTGAGAAATAAATGAGATGTGTGTGGGAAGCACTTAGCGCTGTGCCTAGCAAATAATCATAGATAACAATAAATATATCATTCACATGTTAATAAAAAATATTATTAGCAGTGTGATCAAGAAGGTAAAAAAGATTTAACGAAGGGCACCATTTCAAAAGGTGTGAGCCCTGACTGGTGTGGCTCAATGGACTGAGGGCCAGCCTATCACATATTTCAGGTTGCCAGTTCGATTCCCAGTCAGGGCAATACCTGGGTTGCTAGCTGGGTCCCCAGTTGGGGACGTGCAAGAGGCAACAGATCGATGTATCTCTCACACATCCACATTTCTCTTTCTCTTCCTTTTTTTCTCTCTTCCTTTCCCTCTAAAAATAAAGTCTCAAAAAATAAATTATTTTTTTTTAAAAGGGTGTGAACCTGGAGGTTCATGGACAGACATCCATTCCAGCAGGATAGGAGGGGATGGTGTACCCAGTGGGATTGTAACTGGGATAATTAGGATACTTTGGGCAGGAGGCCAAGGGCATCTGTGCCACCAGCCTGAAGGAGTTCAGGGATCCTATTTTATTTTTTTCACTAACCCTCTCTGCCTCTTGAAGGAGTCTATCATCTCTTTGGAATTCGAGGAACTCTGATAATTTTACGAGCCTCACAAACATCTACCTTGATCATTAGAGTTTTGTGGTTTTTTTAAATGTATGCATCAGATCTACTCAACTAGAAACTCCTTGAGGATGGGCACATGCACTTAGCATAATGCCTTTCCCTTAGCAGACTCCCTCAGTATCCTTGACTGTCTGAACTGGGTGAGACCTTGAAAATCCTCAACTGCGAGCCCCCACCTCCTGGCATCCCCAGTTCTCATGTAACAGATAAGGAAAGTGAGGTGAACCACTCAAAACATAAGGAGATAAGCAGAGAACCACGCCCATCAGTGAGAAGTCAGAGATGATCCATGGAGAAGCCCCCAAGTTGGGGTTTGCTGTGTCAAGAAGAGAGGCAGGAGCCCAGAGAGATATGAGGAGCGAGGGGATGGGAAGGACCATTGTGAGGACCGTCGAGGCGCTGCAGCTGGAAGCCGGGATCCGTGGCCTTCCACTCAGCATCTACCACAGCATCACAAACCTGGGAAGAAGCTCAGAGCTTACAAAGCCAAGGTGATTTCTCAAATGTCGGTAAGGGTAACGATAAGCCAGTGTGTTTTGCTTGCCACTACATTTTAAAAATATTAATTGTTATCTCCATTGACAAGACACACAGACATTTGTCAGGGCTGATTCCTGACACATTTACAGATTCTGAGAACAAAGCAGGTGCGAGGGGCTCTGATCACAGAGTAGCCCGAGACTTCTAACCAGGTCATCGTCCTTCCTCTCTGTCCTTCAGGAAGCAACTGTGGCCACTAAGTCCCCTTGCCGCATGGAGTGTGGGCTCGGGCATCTGTGCTCTCAGAGTCTTCTTAGCTGTCATCTCCTGAGCCAGTGGCACTCGTCCACGGCAGCCCTCTTCTCTGCCAGGGGCCTCCGGCCGGCCACTGCACCCTTGGAGCAGACAGCTTCCCTTCCAGCTCAGCGCTTCAGTTCCTCAGGCCTCAGGAAACTCCCAGCACTCCGACAGCTTTCCAGCAGCCAGCCTATTGGTCAAGCAGTGGCAAAAACTCATACTAGCCCTGGCTGGTGTAGCTCAGTGGATTGAGCACGGGCTGCAAACCAGGCATCGCAGGTTTGATTCCCAGTCAGGGCACATGCCTAGGTTGCAGGCCATGTCTCCCAGCAACTGCACATTGATGTTTCTCTCTCTCTCTCTCTCTCTCTCTCTCTCTCTCTCTCTCTCTCTCCCCCTCCCTCCCTCCCTCCTTTCCCTCTCTAAAAATAAATAAATAAAATCTTTAAAAAAAAAACTCATACTAGGATCATCAGTGGTCACTGCCCTATTACTCTTCGCTGTCCCTTAAAACAACAAAGGCCCCTCTGAGCCTTCCTTTCCCATTTATTTTTGCCACAGAAGAGCATCTCCCTTTCCAAGCTCCAAACACTGAGTGAAAGACCCGATTTAGAATTGTGGTGGGGCAAACCAAGTCTTCTGCTGAGCGGGAGGGGCAGCACAGGACTCCCTGTCAAGACACCACATGTCTTTACTTGTTGAACATCTTGTGAACTCACTGCCAGATGTTCAGGTCTCCCGGGTGTCTGAGGAGGAGGGGATTTCTGCTTTGGAGCAGGAGTGAGCCCAGATGATGGTGGTTTAGGCCTCAAGACTCTGGGCTTCTAGGAAAGAAAGCAGTGCTTCAAGGAGGGATAAAATGCATGCTCCAGCCCTCTCAGGTCACCATCTGAAGATGAACACAGATGGAACTGGTGCAAATGGAAAAGAGGAGAGTGCGGTTGCAGGCTTGCAGGGTCTTAGGGCTCCCGACAGTAACCTCCCACCCCCACCCCGCTCAGACCTCAAAACCAAGCTTCAGACTGGAGTGTCTGGCCCAGCCATAGTACAAGCTCTTTTTTCTGGGTTAAGGAACTCATTCAGTCTCTAAAAAGAAATCATCAGGGGCATGCCAGGCCCTCTGCCTCCAGACCCTGCGTGTGATAACTGTGATGACAAAATGCTTAAATCCGGCGCTGGCTGGTGTGGCTCTGTGGATTGAGCATTGGCCTGAGAACCAGAGTGTAGCCGGTTAGATTCCTGGCTGGGGCACAGGCCTGGGTTGTGGGCCAGGTCCCCAGTGAGGGGCGTGTGAGAGGCAGCCACACATTGATGCTTCTCTCCCTCTCTTTCTCCCTTCCTTCCCCTCTGTCTAAAAATAAAATAATTTTTTTTTAAAATGCTCAAAGCTGGGCAATAAGCAAACCCTTTTGATTCTTCTACTTTCCTTCACATAAAACTATTTTCCTGTCTATATTTTTTTATTAAATTCTAAGTATAAAACAGGTAGGCACTTTGTTATTTGAGAATAACTTATGGTATATTTAGGGAATGGCCGGGAAATCAGTAGTGTGTTAGTCCAGGATCTCTGAGAAGCAGTTGCTAAGACACGATTTACACAGAGCATATGCCTGAGACAAGAAATGCGGAGGGGATGAGACGAGCCTGGCAGAGTAGGGTGGCCCAAGTGAAGGGTCGAGGGAAGGAAGTTGGGTGGGTGGGAGCATCTTAAGCTGCAGTGCACTTCAGAGGGAAATTCAGCCCAGGCTGTTGGGGAATCTCTGAGCCAAAATCACTCCTCAGCGAAGTCCCTGCTCTCCCCTGACGAGGCCAATGTTTGAATCCTTGATGCAGGGCTACTGAGTCGTGGCTGGATGGCCCATAGGCATCATGGCCTCCATTTAAGTGCCATGAGGGGCTTCAGAGTGACTCAGCTGGGACCCTCGGTCAGTCAGCTGTATGAGACCCTAGGGGCATATTCTCATGGCTGCCACAAGTACATAAATTTGTCAGAATATTTGTAGGTCAGCATTTAGTGACTACTTCCTGAGGAAAGCTATTAGTGGTACCTGTCAGCCAACAGCAAGGTGACCAGGTTCCCAATATTCCTGTTGAGGATGTTGCCAGGGGTAGGGCAGGGGTGCTGTTATATTTCTGACTGCAATGGAGGAAAATGCCTGTCTCCCAGAGGTCACAGCAGGTGCTGGCTCAGGGTTGTCCAGCCTAGGAAACATGGACAAGAAAACACAACCATCAGAAACCCTCATGAGTTCCTCAAATGGTTACATGTGAGTTACCACCTGATCTAGCAACTCCACTCCTGGGTGTATATTCAAGAGGACGAAAGCTTATGTCCATGCAAAAACCCGTACACAAATGTTTATAGCGGCATTATTCACAATAGCCAAAAGTGGAAGCAACCCAAATGTTTACCCACTGAAGAATGGATAAACAGAACATGGTATCTCCATACGACGGCATGGTATTCAGCCATAAACAAGAATACAGCACTGATACATGCTACATGGATGAACCTTGGAAACATGCTCAGTAAAAGAAATCAGACATGCCTTGGCCAGGTAGCTCAGTTGGTTAGCATTGTCTGGATATACTAAGGTTGTGGGTCCCATCCCTGGACAGGGCACATGCAAGAGCCAACCAATGTGTGCACAACTAAGTGGAACAACAAACTGATGTCTCCCTCTCTCTCCCTCTCAAACTGATAAACAAACAAAAAAGAAGTCGGAAACAAAGGTGACATACTGTACGATTCCATTTATATGAAATGTGCAGAACAGGTAAATCTAGAGATGGGAGGTAGACTAATGGTTGCCTAGGGCTGGGGGCTTGAGGGGTGATAAATAAGGAATACTGGGTTTCTCTGTGACGTGATGAAATGTTCTAAAATTGACTGTGGTGCCCTGACTAGTATGGCTTATGGGTTGGGCGTCATCCCAGAAACCAAAATGTCACCGCTTTGATTCCCTGTCAGGGCACATGCCTAGGTTGCGGGTCAGGTCCCCAGATGGAGGAGTGCAAGAGGCAACCAATCTATGTTTCTCTCCCTCTCTTTCTACCTTCCTTTCCCTTTCTCTAAAATTAAATACATTTTTTTTTAAAAATTTTAAAAATAAAATAAAATTGACTGTGGTGATGGTTGTACTTATCTGCAACGATACTAAAACCATTAAATTGCACACTTTAAATGGGTGAAGTGAATACTATGTGAGCTATATCTCAATGAAGCTTTTAAAAAAAAGCTTTAAAGTTACTTTAAAATAAAAACAACAGTAAAGCCACATGAGCTTGGCCGCCAAAAGCCATTGCTCAACAGCAGGGAAGTGGGTGTGGGTGGGGAGCTTTGGGGGACCTAAAATGGCTGCTGTGCTGCAGCAAAACAGCCGTCTGCTTTCCGTGCTAGTCCTGATGCAGTTCCAAATCTCCCCAGACGGTTCCAGGGGTGACCCTCAGGGGTGTGGCTAGGCAAGCACACGTGGTTCTTGCTGAGCCAAGGGAGAGGCGTGAAGGAGGGATGGAGAGGCCTCAGTGGAGGCAGCGACAAAAATTGCCTGTGAAGTCAGGTCTCCACACTTTGCTGGTGCCTCGCACCGCCTTTCCGGACAAGTGACTGGGAGTCCAGGCTCCTAGGTCCCATTTCTGATTTGATATGTGACCCTGAGCCAGGGCCCTCCCCTGCTATAAAACTAATTCCCCTGATCCTTGCATTGGATAACCCCTCACCCCAGGATCCTGGGGGGAGATGAGAGGAACTGGGCCTTGGGGCCACAGCCTGGACCAGGCAGGTGTCTCACCCCAGGCAGCCTCTGAATCCTTCTGGAGATTTATCACCCTGAGCAAACCTGGCCCACTGCTGAAGTAACAGTAGGAGGATGAATGATGTGAGCTAACCGACACTGGGACAAAAAAAAGTTCTCATACCCAAGGAGAGACTTCCAGTTGCCTGTTGCCATGGCAACAAGCAATCACCCCCCCCCCCACGTTTTAAACCATTTAATCAATGACAACTCATATTTTAACTGAACAATGGCAGTTTGCCTCAATGGGCATGCTTCTGTAAGCCAGTCAATCAGCAACAGCCACACTTTGGTTTGTCAACCAGTCCCTAAACTCCCCTCCTCTGAACGTGCCGTGCCGTTGCTGACCTTCAAATGTCCCAGCACCTAGATCATTTTCTCCTCCACTCGAAGAGATTGCACCTAATAGTCATTGCTCCGCTTCCTGAAGAAAGAGATGTAGCTTTTGTTTTACATATGGAGAGAAAGGTGGTCCTTTCCTTAGGCACACTCATATTCTGGAATATTGCCTTCCTGGGGGTAATTTATCCTCACTTCTAGGGCTACTACCAGCCTCTGTGGTGTCATTGCTGAATGTGAAAAGGGCCAACCTTTCTTATAGACAAGGCCCCAGTGGGGACTGGATTTTATTTGAAGGGAGGGTGGAAGGCTACAATGCACTAAACTAAAAGACTGTATTTCCCAGCCCTTTCTGCAGCTACGTTCAGTTAAATTACTAAATTCTGGCCAATCAGATGTAACTGGTTTAAAGGGAGATGACTTGATTGGGTTGTGAGACTTTGGCTCTTCCTCCCTCCCTTCGTATTGAGTCCAAGCATCAACCTGGATTGTGAATGTGATGGTTGGAGCTCCTGCAGCCCATCTTTGGAGAATGAGGTGACACTGAGGATGGAAGTCACAGTGTGGGGAGTAAAGCAGAAAAGCAGAGGAAGCCCAGGACCCTGAAGACTCTGTGGAGCCACCATGCCAGCCTGAACTTCCCATCTACCTCCTTATTTCCTGGATATGAAAGAATTCACCCTGTGTGTTTAGGCCACTGTAGCCAGGTCTCTGTTCCAGTAGCTGAAGGTGATTCCTTACCAAAAGAGAGGTCCTGAGCAGAATGAGGGCAGGGTTGAAGTGGCAAGTGAAGAAAGGTTTAATTTTGGAGTAAGGATGAATTTCCGGGCCTTAGGATGCCCAGTTAGAGGAGTGATCATACTGTTTCTGTTCACCTAGACACATTCCGCCGGTTATGCATACCTACTGTCAGGCAGGAAAAAGGGCAGACTCCACCTTGGGGACAGTCTTGGCCTTTGAACAGGAGCTCATCCGCCATTCCCAGATTTCAGCCCTCTTCGCACTGGGAAGGAAACTCTTCTGCTTCAGCACATCAGGCCATGTGCTTGTGTCCTCAGATTCACTCTAGAAAGCCATCTCTTTTGCTAAAAACTCTTCTTTGGTCAAATGGAATGTCGGTGCTCCAAAGCTGAGGGACACTTGGTCTACTGCAACAGTGATGTCCTGTGCATGGTGCTAAGCGTTCTACACGCATTACTTCATTTTAGCCTTGGAACAGCAGCCCCACTTTTAGAAGAGGAAATGGTGACTCAGAAAGTTCAACCCCCTGCCCCCAGTCACACCTAGGATGTGGGCTGCCTTTTGGCAGCCCAAAGGGAGGCTGCCAAAGTCCAAAGCCTGGGCTTTAATGCAGCTCTGGAACTCAGAGAAACCCTCTGGAGCAGCTGCAACTCCACCGCCATGGTCAGGATGGGCTGCCCAGGGTGATAAAGGCCTTTTCCCTCCCCCAGAGCTTGGGCACCCAGACCATCCACTTCCTCTTTCTTTGGGCCAATAGGTTAGGCCTCAATTTCCCTTTCCTCCTGCCCAGTGTTGTAACAGATTACAACCCCACTGACCTAAAAGTAGCCTTCCTGCTCCCCCAGGTTCAGTGCTTTGGGTGCAGCACCTCTGTTCCCTCCAGATGAGCCTCACAGGCAGTTTAAAGAGCAGACCTACAGAGGAGGCTCCTGGGCTAAGAGTTGGATCTCCTGGCTTCTGGCCATCAACCAACTGTGTGACCTTGGGGATGTCACTGAACCCCATGTTTCCCCATCTGTGAAATGAGGACATTCACTCTGTCCTCCTCACTTAAATAATAGGTGAGAAGGTATTTTGGACCTCAAGAAGAGTTTTGGAAAGTAATAATTAGCTTCCATTTATTGCCTGCTGGCTATGGGCCAGGCAGTGTGCTAAGCACTTAACATATGTTACCTTATTTAGTTCACATAAACCCTATGGATAGGCTTCTGATCTCCATTTTACAGATGAGGAAAACTGAGGCTCAGAGAGGAAGGTGACTTGCTACAGGTCACTCAGCAACTGGTAGTCCCTGGATTCCAACCCAGAGGGTATAACCATAACACCCATCCTACAGATGTAAGTGGTCTTCATTAGCCATACAGAGTAGCTAATCATGGAGATGGCTAATGCTTCCAGGTGGAAGATAATTGCTGGAATTCAGGGTTGGGGAGATTGGTCCTTCACCAAGGTGAATGCTGTGGTGCAGATTTGGAAGAGTCTGTGCTCAGGCCTTCTGGATTCCTCCTGTTCCCTCACCACATGCCTCCTAGAGGAGGCTCTGAGCTGTTATCTCAGGATGGAGGGCCAGCAGATGACCGGTGGCTCTCTACTGCCCATTCCAGACTGGTGGTTCATCCAAGGGCTCTATCCAGTTGTGATGCACACTCATTTGGAGGCCAGCAGGTGTCTAGTGCCTAGGAAAAGGATGGGTAGGCTATCGTGACCGTGAGCCTCTCTATCTCCCCAGATGATTTGCAAAATCCCAGCCCGCCTACCTGCTATTGCTGCGTCTTTGTAGGGTTTTAGCCTTGGCTGTAGGGCTCCCTCTGGTGGCAAAGATGTACTATTGCACCCTTCACAAGGTACTGCTAACATTTTTGGAGTTGTGCATATTTTGACACACACACTTTCATATTGAATCCTGAGTAGCCCAGTGGGGTGAGTGTTATTATCAACACTTTTGAGAATGTGTAATGGAGACTCGGAGAAGTTAAACCCTTGCTCAGTGTCCTGTGGTAAAGCACAAATTTGAACCCAATACTTTGAGTAACTCTCCTCATATCTAGATCTCTGGTCATGAATACCAGCTTGCTTACAGGTTTCCAAACTGGGCTTCCTCTTCCTCCACAGGCCACCAGTTCCCTTTTTCTGCCTTACTGCCCAGGTCTCAGCCTGTGTTGCAGGAGCAGGGCCCTACTACAAAGTGGAGGCGTTGACTCCAGTGGCCGGGGTGCAGGGTTCTGGGTCAGTGCCTGGCTGTCTTCTCTGCAGTGACACTTTCTCACCATTTTGATGCTCCCTCTGCTCTGTGTGAGGACCACTTATTTGTAGTAAGCCAAAAAGTGCACAAATTATGAGTGCAGGGCTCAGTGAATTATCACACAGTGAATACATCCCCGTAAACTCCCTTCTGATAAACAAAAAATTAGAATATTACCACATGGTGACTGCTAGCCTGACTTCTAATAGTGTAGATTATTATGCCTGGTTTTGAACCTCATCTAAGCAGAATCACGCAGTATGTGCTTTTCTGTGTTTGGAGTCGTTCAACTCAGACTGCATCTGCCATGGCCTTAGCAGTTCTTTGCTCGCTCTCATTGCTGCATATACCTGAATACTGTAATATTCCATTTTACCCGCATGCCACAATTTATCTATTTGTTCTACTGCTGATGGATATCTGGGTCATTTCTAGTATTTGGCTAGGAAAAGGATGGGTAGGCTATCGTGACCGTGAGCCTCTCTATCTCCCCAGATGATTTGCAAAATCCCAGCCCGCCTACCTGCTATTGCTGCGTAGAAAGATCACCATGTGTGTCTTTCATGCACGTAAGTATGCATCTCTGTTGAGTACACACCCAGGAGTGCATTGCTGGATTATGGAGTATAATTAGTGTTTCCAGTTTTAATAGCTACTGCCACTGGTTTTCTAAGTGGTTGTATCAGCTTGTGCTCCTACCAGTAGTGCATGTGGCCCGTCGCTCCACACTGTCGTCAAACCCTAGCATTGCTAGTCTTTTTTTTTTTCCATTGATTTGAGGGAGAGGATGAGAGAGAGAGTTAGAGAAACACTGATTTGTTGTTCCACTTACTTATGTATTCATTGATTCTTCTGTGTCCTGACCGAGGATCACACCTGCAACCTTAGCATATTGCTTTAATCAACTGAGCTGCCCGCCAGGGAAACACTGCTGGTCTTTTTAATTTTAGCCATTTTAGCTATTCTAGTGGGTGTGTAGTGGCATTTCATTGTGGTTTTAATTTGTGTTTCCCTGTTGGTTAAGGAGACTGGGTATCATTTCATGCTTGTTGGCCATGTGGATGTCCACCTTTGTGAAGTGCCTGCTCATGTCTCCTGCCCCTTCTTTTTATGGGATTGTCTGCCTTGTTCTTATGGGTTTGTAGGAGTTTTAAAATATGTGCTGATGTACTTCGTTAGTAGGATGTGCTGCAAATATCTTCTCCCACTCTTTGGCTCCTTTTTAAATGTTCTGTGTGGTGTCTCCCCATGAGCAGGGCCTCTCACATCTAATGTATTCCAGCGTACCCTTCTTGTCCTTTACGGCTAGCACTTTCTGCGTCTCACAGAATAAACCACCATGCTGTGGGAACTTGTGAAAACCACTTCACCTTCTCTGGACTTGGCAAAATGAACAGTTGGTTCAGATATTCAAATAAGTATTTGGTTTACAGATATCCTGAGGTTTCCTACATTAGTAAACTTGTTTTAAAAAGGAGATGACTGACAAACGATTGCCAACTCTTTCTTCTGGCAAATAATAGTGTCTGATAATACCCTGCCACTCATTTTCACGATGCTTGATGGAAGAACGGGCACTTGAACACCAGGATCTTTAGATTGGACTTATTTTACTGCAGAACAATGAAAATACTGACCAGCATGTGGCCCATGATCTAGATGACCCCTCAGGTGTCTGCTTCCAGTACCACTGATTCTGCTTAGGTGAAGTCCAATATTGTAGTTTCGTGAATTTCACTCCATTCTTCCCTTTACTCTCCATTCCCAGATCCTTGATTCTTGGATGAAAACTCATTTTTGGTACCTCTTAATTCCCTCAGAAATGTATGTTTTGAGCTTTCAGTTTCAAACTGTGAAGTGAAACACTATCTCTGCCTGGCTAAATAAAGACTAATTACAATGATTGGTATTTACATTTATTCTTTAATTTTTATAACTTGTGCCCTTGTTTTAGTTCTTTTTATCTCCACAACACACATATACTCATTCATTCATTCACTCTTTCAACAGTAACTTGAGTGCCTACTATGTGCTAGGCACTTTTCCAGGTGCTGAGAACAAAAGTGACAGACAAAACCCCTGTCACTGTGGAGTTTACATGTGGAGAGGATGCTAGGAGTGTGTTTCTTCACAAGTTCCCCAGAGTCAGCTGCAACCAGTTGTGAGAAACTTTGTTGCAGGGTATTTTGCTCTGTTCAAGCTGCTATAACAAAACACCACAGGCTGGGCAGCTATGAATGTGTTACGTGCTGTTGAGTTGGCTCTGACTCCGACTCCTACTGACTCTGATCCAGTGATGCCCACGACGTCCTGTCCTCAACAGCCCTGCTCAGCTTCTGTAGACTTGTGCTTATGGCTTTCTATGGAGGCAATCCATTTCATATTTGGTCTTCCTCTCCACCTGCTGCCTTCTACTTTTCCCAGTATCACTGTCTTTTCCAAAGAACCTTGCCTTCCCAGGATGTACCTGAAGTAGGGCAGCTTTAGTATTGACATTTTTGTAGCTTATAAACAACAGAAATTTATTTCTTAGTTTTTGGTGGCTAGAAGTCTGAGATCAGGGTGTCAGTGTGGTTGGGTAAGAGCCTGTTTTCTAGTTCATAGCCGGTGCCTTTTCACTGTGTCTTTATGTAGTGGAAGGCGTTAGGAATCTCTCTGGACTCTGTTTCGTTTACTTATTAATTTTTTCAGTAATACTTTTGAAAAAAATTATTTATTTGTTTTTAGAGAGGGGGAAGGAAGGGAAAGACAGAGAGAGAAAAAACATCAATGTGCGAAACATCAATTGATTGCTTCTCTCACACCCCCCAACTGGGGACCCAGCCCATATCCCAGGCATGTGCCCTGACTGGGAATCGAACCACTGACCTTTTGGTTCATAGGCCAGTGCTCAATCCACCAAGCCACACCAGCCACAGGAGAACTCTCTTTTGTAGGCACTAATTCCATTCACGAGGTCCACTCTCACAACCTAAGTACCTCCCAAAGACCCCGCCTCCTAATATTATTATTTTTGGGAGTTAGGATTTCAATATATGAATTTTGGGGAGGACACAAACATTTAGATCGCAGCAAGGGGAAAATTTCACATTGTATCAAGTGAAAGAAGCTGGATGCAAAAACTTGGTTGACTTCCAGTTCATTTAGAACAGTGATTTTCAACCTTTTTCATCTCATGGCACACATAAACTAATTATTAAAATTCTGCAGCACAACAAAAAATATATATTTTGCCTACCTGACAAAGTAGCTATCACTTTGATTCATTAACACTGATGGCTATTGTTGTGTTGGCTGTTGCCATTTTTCAATTTGACAATCTAAGGGGAATGAGGTCAGTGCCCCTGACTAAATAGTCAGGGGGTATTACATGTTTTAAAAATTCTTGCACTGTTCCTCTTGTGGCACACCTGTTAAAAATTGATGATTTTGAAGACTGACTTTCAAAGTGTCTAATTAATGGGAGCTAAAAAAAAAAAGAGTTGTAAAATGAATGTTAAAGCCTAACCAGGCAAAACCCACCAGGATCAAGCCTTGGTCTGAAAATAATCAGATTTATTGATTTGAAGCACGGGAGGTAATTCCCCTCAAGAGAGGGGAGGGAAGCTCTTTTGTAAGGTTTGGGTTCTGGCTTCAGGATTCTGGAGAGGGCTGCAGGGGACTGGGAATGGCTGCTGGTTCTGAAGTGGAACTGGGAGATTAACAAGAGTGGATTTAGTGCTGGTCATCAGGCAAGGCCAGTTTAGCAATTAGGTATTGCCAGTAATAAATGAAAATAGCTAAGCAGGTTTAGAGCATCACTTGCTGTTTTTTCCTCATTTCAAGCCAAACTAATTTTTGCTCTTCCAGGTTCGGCCAGGTTTTGACCTTTCAGATAAATTTGTTTTTATGCTTAAGTTTTGAAGTTAGATTTTAAAAAAAATAATATAAATGTAGGTTTGTTTTTTAACCTGTAAAGGAATTCCAGTTTTATACTGCTCCCTCCTGTGGCTAAGAACCGTGGCCCCGTTACAGAATCCCAGCCTGTGCAGTTCTGAAACAGATGTGGGGGCCGACTGCCCACTGCCAAGAAGCGTGACTCCCAATGCCAGAGTTTAGTGACAAGGAAAGGAATTTATTTAAAAGTTATACAAGTTTAGAATGGCAGAATTCTGCCGTCAAGTCCCACTCTCTTTAAAACACGAACGCACACACGCTCCTTGCCTCCCTTATGCCAAATCAGGCCAGTTTCAGAATATGACAGTTAGGAGGTACCGTCTTTCAGGAAAAAACAAACGAACAAAACCCCAGAAGATCGCGGCTTAATATTCCCTCGGTCTCAGTTCAGCATTCCCCGCTTCTCCCAGTAATCCCTGCTTGGCTAGGCAGGTTCTACAATTCCCAGCATCACCATCTTCCGTGTCCCAGTGTACTCAACCTCTTAATCCAAATTGCATCCTTTCAACCCGCATGACCAAGAGAGTTAATGGCTGCCCGAGCTTAGTTTAAAAACTCACACTGAACCTCCTATGTGCTGCGGGGCCTCCTGCTTCTGGCGGGGATTTCTGTTTCTGGCGCAGGCACGGTAAGCTTTCCCATCCCCCAAGCCAGGTTCGTCGGGGACTTCTCCGTGTTTTTTGCTGGGGGGACTTCTAGGTCAACACTTCGATTCAACCCTCGAGTAAGAGCCAAGGGGCCTCCCTAGGAACACGTCGCCCTCCGGAGCAGCTGATCTCCCTAAGGCCCTCCGGCATCTTGAGCCTGGAAGGAACGTAAAACCGGATGTTGACTCTTTTGCCACGGTAACGGACGCAAATCCGGAAGTGGCTTCAGAGGAAAAGGAAGTGAAGTGGCCCACGAACCCACGTGGGTTCTGCGCGTGTTTTTGCGTCCCTGGCATCCGGTCCTTCAAGCTTAGTCGGCATGGGTCGCTCTGGGAAGTTGCCCTCCGGTGTCTCCGCCAAGTTGAAACGCTGGAAGAAAGGCCATAGCAGCGACAGCAACCCCGCCATCTGCCGCCACCGCCAGGCTGCCCGCAGCCGCTTCTTCAGCCGGCCCTCAGGTAGCAGGGTCGCAAATTGGGCACGGCTGGTGCCTGGGTTCTGGGCAGGCCTGGGTCTGGATGGTTTTGGGCCTCTCTGACCCAGGCATTGGGTCTTTCATCTCTTAGACTGTCGTCGGATCTGGTGCCTACCGTAAAGTGCCACCCGCCCCATTTAACAGATGTGGAAACTGAGTCCACAGTAGGGAAATGACTTGTCTGAGTATCAGAGTTGGGATTCTTGGCTGTTCTTAACCTGGCGGCTCTTTTCAAAGCGCTTTTGCCTTCATTTATTTTCCATGCCCCCTGAGGGCAGCCCCCAGACGACTCCCACCGGCGTTTGTTCCATCAGGACAGGGGAGCAGAAACTTTTACTTGGAGGATTTTCTAAGTTCTAGGTGTACAGTGGCCTGATGAGGAAAACCGCGTTCAGAATTCAGCGTCTCAGGTTGGGGGCCTTGACTCCAGCGGTTCGTTTTCCAGAGGTAGTTCTATTTCTCTTGGCCAAAGGGGTAGAATGAGGGTCTTAACCTTGTGCCTCCGGTTTGCAGGAAAGAGCGACCTGACAGTTGATGCGCTGAAGCTGCATAATGAGCTGCAGTCGGGGTCCTTTCGCCTGGGCAGGAGTGAAGCCCGGGAGGCGGCCATGGAAGAAGAGGAGGCACCGGCTCTCACGGAGAAGTCCTCGGCCACCTTCCTAAGCGGCCTCTCAGACTGCACTAATGTCACCTTCAGCAAAGTGCAGCGCTTCTGGGAGTCCAACTCGGCTGCCCACAAGGAGGTATCAGGGAGGGTCAGGAGGGCATGGGATAGTGAGGAGGGGACCGGCTCATACTTTTTATTTACTTAGCAGCTGGTATTTCTGGATGGTGGGTCACCTCGCCTGCCCGTTGTGTCCCCTACTTATTACTTCTCTTAGGGTAGAATCCACTTTTTGCTTTTTCTAACAGCATCTTCCCTGCTCAAGTGTCAGGTCCTTCACAGTAGAAATATTTTCCAAACATTTTTCTCTTCACCTGTACCTAGGCTTAATAATATATTTTACTTTACCCAATATATCCAAAATATCATTTCACTATATAATCAATATAAACAATAATAGGATATTTACATTATTTTCTATCATAGTATTCAAAATTTAGTGTGTATCTTACCCTTAACATCTCCATTTGGATGCTATGTCTTTATTAAAAATACTCGATTTGTACTTAGAGTTCGTAAAACTTAGAGTTGCAAAAGTAGACTCATATACCCAAGTTGTTCTAAATCTGGGTTTCCCAGTAACTGGATCAGGTATTTGTTGTTACATTTAATTGATTACAATTTTAAAAGTAAAGATTCAGTTCCTCAGTCACGTTAGCTACAGTTCAGATGCACAATAACATCTTGTCAGCATTAGTGTTCTAGGTTTTTTTGTATTTTTATCTACATTTTGTTTAGGTTTACTGAAGCATGATTATATTTTAGATACAGTGTTCTGCAACTCCCCCCCCACTGAACAGTATTTCTGTGTTAATATACACAGTTGTTCCTAATTGTTTTCAATAGTTACATATTGCATAGTATTTGAGTTTATTATTATTTATTAAATAATAATAGTATAACATTAAAGCCCTGTTGGTAGCTGCTTGGTTGTTCCAGTTTGTTGCTGCGGTGAACATACTTATACATAAATGCTTGCACATTGTGCGGTATTTCTGTAAGAGCATCCTAGCGGTGCAATTGCAGCAAACATGTTCTGAGCTTCCCGTGCCCTTGGCCCAGTGGTCTGTACCCCTGGCTCTGAATGCTGCTCATCTTGTCAGTCTTTGGGCTTTCAGAAGATTAATTTGTGAAGGAGCAAAGAAGCTAATATTAGGTGGGGTTAGATCTAAAATATTTGTCAGAGGTGCCTTCTCCTTCATGCGCAGATCTGTGCTGTTCTGGCTGCTGTCACAGAGGTGATTCGCTCCCAGGGAGGGAAGGAGACTGAGACTGAGTACTTCGCAGCACTGGTGAGTGGGTGTGGCTCGGTGGGGGTGGGTGTTCAGAGCAGTGGGTTATGTCGGCTGCAGAGAGAAGAGAGGTCACCCTGGCATGTGGGGAGTGAATGACTGCCTCAAACAGGTAGAAGTACTTCAGTCATTCTCCACTGGTTTGCTAAGAGAGGTGGTATTTGCCGCATTATTCTTTTAAAACAAAAATCCACTACTCTGCATTTAATCCCCTTGATCTATGAAGATGACTAAGACTTCAGAGATCAGAGTGTCGTCTGGGGTCCCCCAGACCCTTCTGGGGAGTTGGCCAGGTCAAAATTATGTCCAAAATAATACTGTAACATCATTTATCTCTTTCACGCTCTCTCTCTCATGAGTGTACCATAGAGTTTTCCAGAGTTATGTGATGTCTGATGACATTACTTTGAGAGCTAATGGACTTGTGCTTGTGTATTCTTGTGTTTTAAAATTTTGTTTTAATTTTATTATGGTAAATATCAATAGGCATAACCTACATAAACAAAACCTCTTTGGAGAATCCTCAATAATTATTAAGGGTGTAAAAGTTGGAGAACCACTGCTCTACAGTGGGGTTAGCAAACTGTTGCCTGAAGGCATAATCTCACCCATGGCCTTTAAGCTCACAGATTGTGAGCTTGAAGTGGTTTTTATATTTTGGAAGGATTGTTAAAACATGCAAAGAAGAATATGCAATAGAGACCATCAGAGACCATCGATAACCTGCAAAGCCTAAAATATTATCCAGCCCTTTACAGAAAAAGCTTGCCAGTCTCTGTTCTAGAATAATGAGCTAAATTATATGGCAATACAGGGTTTTTATCATGTGCTAGACAATATTCTAATTGTTTCATATATATTAATTTAACTAATTATCACAATAACTTACATACAGGTAAGTACTATTATCCCTATTTTAGGGACAAAGGAGAAAACTGAATCACAGAAAGGTTAAGTTACTGGCCCAAAGACAAACAGTGGCAGTGCTGGGGTTTGAACCTTTGACACCTTCTTGGGCGTAACCATTCTGCTGGGCACATGGTGTCCCCCAGCACCCAGTTTGCTCAGTATGGCACATTTCCTGTTCACATCCTGTGATTTGGCCCTCAGATGACGACAATGGAGGCGGTGGAGTCCCCAGAGTCTCTGGCCGCTGTGGCTTACCTGCTGAACCTTGTCCTGAAGCGGTGAGTCCTGGCTTCTGCCTGAACCCCAGGGCTCTTTGTGGAGAGGAGAGGGGAGTGTGGACAGGAGGAACAGCATCAGGGAATTGTTAGAAGAACAAAAAGATAGTGGAGTATTGGGTGGCATTCTGCCACAGGAGGGGGGTGGCTTGGGAGGTTGTAGACAGTGTGAATGCTGGTGCCTGGGAAGGGGGCAGCCCTGGTGCAGTCTGTGGGGTGGGAGGGATGGGGTAGAATGTTGGCACCAGGTTGTCTGGGGACCTGCAGGGGGAAGGTGAGGGAGGATTGGCCTGAGTTTGAGGGCCCATCTTGTGGACAGTACAGGGTTGGGTAGTGGAGAAGGCGAGGGAGGCAGGGAGCTCAGGTGCCACAGAGCGCTGGCGTACTGGGTGTCAGGAAGGGTGAGTTGTTGTCCTGACTTGCTAACTTGCTGAGTTGACAGGCCCGCACTGCCTCCCTGTGTCCAGCTTCCTCCTTCAGGCCAGGGCCAGGGCTGCACCGTCTGCTCTCGGAGCCCCTCTGGAGTTCTGGCTTTCTCTGTTCTCTCCCCGCAGCGTGCCAAGCCCTGTGCTCATTAAGAAGTTCTCAGATACCTCCAAAGCCTTCATGGACATCATGTCAGCCCAGGCCAGCAGTGGGTCCACCTCTGCCCTCCGATGGGTTAGTAGTTGGTTCTCAGTTTCTCCTCTGGACTCTCAGAGGGACCCCTTTGGGATTTTCTGGAGTCAGTGAGAAGCTGGGATTTTTCCCCATGTGGCTGAAGAGGGTGGAACTAAGACACTCTGACTCTCCTCTTCAAGGTTCTCTCGTGCCTGGCCACCCTTCTGCGGAAGCAGGACCTGGAGGCCTGGGGCTACCCCGTGACCCTGCAGGTGTACCACGGGCTGCTGAGCTTCACCGTGCATGCCAAGCCCAAGGTGAGGCTGCTGGGCCGCCAGAATATGGGAATGGACCTGCCAGTCTAGGAGGCAGGCACAGCTGGCCTGGCTGGTCTGAGTAGGATGGGCAGCTTGCCTGGAGTCCTGGGCTCTTGCCCCGGGGTTCTGTTTCTTCCCTCTGAGGCCCCGTATGCTTGGATCCAGAAGGCGAGGGCAGCTCCTCCTACAGGAGAGTCATTCCCCATCAGGCCCTCTGAGTCTGTGCTGCCTTACTGGGTGGTGACATGTTAGTTACGGTGGCAGGAGGGTTGTGGGAGGCCGGAGGGGGTTTTGGAGTCACACAGGCCTGAGTTGGATAAGGGACTCACAGCTTGCGCTCTGACCTTGAGCAAGTTGCTTACTTACTCTCTGAGCCTCAGTTTCCTAGCCTTGAAAGAGGGATAATAATACCCATCTTGCTGTGAGGGTGCAGGGAGACTCAAGTGCTCCTCACAGGCCTGGCGCAGGAACTGCTCGTGGCACGTGCTCAGCAAGTGGTGGTTGGCCATAGCTTCCTCCTGAAAGTGAGGGCAAGGGGGCGGGTAGGAGTGCTAACAGTCACCGTGATTGCTGTCCGTGTTGAGCACTGTCACCCAGGTGGCTCATTTTCCCTGGGTATCCATGTGGTCTTCCCCTCACTTTCTTCAGGTCTCTGCTGAAATGTCACTTTACCAGAGTGACACTTCACTGTTATTTAAAAAAATAACAGCCTCATTTTATTGTCTACAAAATGCTTTTACCTTCTGGTGGACATTTGTAGAACATGAGTTGTGTGCCCTGTTCACTGCCACAGTGCTGGCTAGGTGGGCACTTGGTGCTGCTGCTGATTGAACGAGTGAACGGATGCCTGCTGTAAAGGTGAGGACACGGAAGCTCAGAGCTGAAGCCGTCTGGCTTGCTTAGGACCCTTGGGTGAGTTAGGAGGACGACAGGAGTTGGAGCCAGCATTTGTTTTTCTCATATACACTCTGTGTGCATGTATAGCTCAGGCGTGTACGCTTGAAGCCCAATGCATAGCATCAAACATGCGGGAGGTGTATGGTCACCACTTGTTGGTGGGGCATTGTGCCGACCATCCAAGCTGGTGGTTGAATGCTGACCTGGCCCTGACCCCCTTTCTTTGCCCCTCAGATCAGGAAGGCTGCCCAGCATGGAGTGTGCTCGGTCATCAAGGGCAGCGAATTCATGTTTGGTGAGAAGGCTCCTGCCCATCACCCTGCTGCCATTTCCACGGCCAAGTTCTGCATCCAGGAGATTGAGAAATCTGGAGGTGGGAGCCAGGCTGAGGGCAGGGGGCTGGTGGGGGAAGACAGGGCCCACTGCAGAGTGTGGGCTGGAGTCTCAGCTCCCCTTCATCTGCCAGGCTCCAAGGAGGCCACCACCACGCTGCACATGCTGACCCTGCTGAAGGACCTGCTGCCCTGCTTCCCGGAAGGCCTGGTGAAGAGCTGCAGTGAGACTCTCCTCAGGGTCATGACCTTGAGCCATGTGGTGAGCTCAGGCTCTAGAGCCGGCAGGTGGGGGCACCCAGAGGGTGGTGGGGGTATAGCTGCAGACCCCGGGCCCATGGTGCTGGCTTTGGCGAAGCCCCTGGTCAGGCCAAAGTAGGTCCTGAGCGTCTCCCTGCCCTGACCCTGCTCTTAGCTATAACCAAGGATGCCATCTATCCCTGGCATCAGCCAGGCTGGACCGTCCTGCAGGGGCTGGTCCAGCTGGGAGCTGCCCTCTCAGAGGACTGGGCAGAGGGAGGGTGGAACCGTGGTGGGGCTGGTGAAGCATCGGTCCTCTCCCTGCCTCGGGCTCTACTCTCCCACAGTCACAGTTATTTCCCTTTTTCCCAACTTAATTACGTCTGTGTGGTGACCTTAAAGATACATAAAAGTAAAAAGTGATCTCCTAGATTTTTGCCACCCTTGCTCAATTCTGTTACTTTTTATGTATTCCCTTGTATTTTTTTTCATCTTTTGTTATTGCAGTTGTCAGGGCGACATTGGTTAATACAATTATGTAGGTTTCAGGAGTGCAGTTCTGTAACACATCATACATACGTTGCATTGTGTGTTAACCACCCCGGGTTTGTACTGTCTGCTCATCCACGTTTTAAAGTATTTACTATAAAAATTGCGTGATCCTTGTTTAAAAGGAAAGAACCATTCAGAAATATGTACTGTAAAAAATACAAGTCTTTTATTTCTCTCCAAGTCTCATTTCCTAAGATAAATAGTGCACCAACTTGCCATGTATTCTTTTAGACAATTTCTCCTTGCATAAACTAACATACGTAAAAACGTGAAGTACAGCTGGAAATATAGCATGCAAGCCATTTATAGCCGCTCTTTTATCTTTTTGCCCTTGATGTTAGAAACATTTTGCTTGTGTTTCTTGATTGTCTCTATTTAAATCATTTAAATTTTTACTGGCTGCCAAGATTTCTGAAAGTGACAGTGTTCTGAGTGTCTAGGTGTGGGGAGCGTGACTGAGTTTCAGGGGCCTGGGGCTTCCCCAGCCCTCTGGCAGGAGTGGGAGGTTGAGAAGCCCGGGGCTTCGTGGTTTGCCCACTAAGCCTGCATGTTCTCTCCAGCTGGTGACAGCCTGTGCCATGCAGGCCTTTCACAGCCTCTTCCATGCCAAGCCTGGCCCTGGTACCCTGCCTGCAGAGCTCAATGCCCAGATCATCACGGTGAGGCCTGGTGGAGGGAGGGGCAGTGCTCTGGTGGGCGGGGGGGGCCTGCTGCTTGTCTGTGGAATGAGGTTGAATGGGCTGGCTGGGCCACCCCACTGCAGGAGACTGGTAGACAGCCCGCCAGGAGACTGGCCACCAAAGCCTTGTTAGCACCCACAGGAGCTGAGGAGCTGACTCTTAACAAATGGTTTCAGCGTGTTCTCATGGTATTTTGAGCAGGGGTTCTCAGCCTCTGGGATCTGTGAATGGACTTGGGGAAAGGTGCAGAAACTCCCCAAAATTGTTTGCAAAATGTATGTACATGCTCATGTGCCTTTTTCCAGAGAATGGCTCTGTGGCTTTTGTCAGGTTCATAATGGGTCATGTGACCTATTACACTCAACTGTTCCTAGAGACTTTTTTTCTGTAGAAGCAGAACTGGAGGGGCTTCATGGAGCTGGGAAGGCCAGGCAAGGGGGATCTGAGTTCTGGGGCTGCTTATGCAGACCTGCCACTGGGACCAGCTGGTGCCTAGGGATGGTAGGGGTCATTGTCACTGGGCTGCTGGTGAATGCACGTGCTTGGACAGCTGCTTATGTCTTGTCTCATCTCTAGGCATTGTACGACTACGTTCCCAGTGAGAATGACTTACAGCCCCTACTGGCCTGGCTCAAGGTCATGGAGAAAGCACACATCAACCTGGTCAGGTAAGGTGAGGTAGAGGGGCATCCCAGGGCCTGCAGGCAGGCCACCTGCCCTGCAGTGCATGTGGAAAGGAAGAGATCTAGAAGCTGGAGAGGGTTCAACTTTCTGGGGGTGGCAGCAGTTCCATGTCGAGTGTACTGCAGACCACCTCCTATTTTTATGAGGCATGGAGCTGGGTACCACAGCCTGTGTTAGCCAGGGCTAACGCCTTTCCTCCCAGAGCTTTGAGGACAGGCCAAGAGTACTGCCCCCTCAGGTGGGACCTAAGTGTTGTCCTAATTTCATTGCCCTTGGCTGTCATCCTGTGCAGTTGGTTTCCTTTCCAGAGGATGTCCACTTTCTGCAGGTCTACCCCACACCCAACCTGGGTTACTAGTCCCCTCCTCTGGGATCGTCCTGCGAACCCAGATTCTGCTTTGTGTCTCTGTGATAACACTCACAGTTGAACTTAATTTAATAGCAGTAGCCTCTTGATAATTCCACTCTTCCCAAGTAAGGCTGAGAAGAAAATAGGTGTGTCAGTTACAGTTAGCAACTTGCATTTTGTTTGGAGGGAGGCCCTCTGAGGCCCCAAGGCTCCACTTGGGTGTGTCTGTCCACCCCTCCACTGAAGGGTTCCCATTGGCCTGCTCTCCCCCTTGCACCGTGCTGGGCTCTGTGCTTCCATATGTCCCCACAACTACCTCCACCCCATGAGGATGGTCTTAACCCATCTCATAAACCAGAAGCTGAAGCACTGCGAGCCAGCTAGTCATGAAGCTACTAGGGGACACGATGAAGTCTGCCAGGCCCACGCCTTTCCTGCACCAAATCACCTGTCACCTGGAGGTGCCAGAAAATGGCAAAATAGCCTCGTCCTCCACTTCCCAGGATGTAGCCTATAGCAGGATTCCAAACTTGTGTCAGGTAGATGTCCCAGGAGGTTGTTGTAGCACCATAGCTAGTGGCAAAAAACCTAGAGACAACCTAACTGTGCCCCAGGAGGGGGCTGGTTAAATGGAAACAGTGAAATACTAGGCCATCATTAGAAATAATTGAAGTCAGTGTGTGCATGCTGATGTGCAGAGACCTCCAAGGTGGACTGAGAAGAAGCAAGGTGCAGAGCAGCACGGGTGTTATGATTATTTGTACGCTCTTGAGCCAGATTACCGGGGCGTGCATCCTGACCCCTCCCTCCAGTCGCTGGGTGGCCTTGGGCAAGGTACTTGACTTCGCTGTGCTTCAGTTTCCTCATCTATGAAATGGAAATTGTAATAAGATTTAGTCTCAGTTTTTGCAGGGTTTCAGGTTTTTTGTTTGTTTTGGAGGGTTGTGTTTTTTTTGTTTATAAGGTCTAAATTAATGCATGTTACATCAGTACTTGGTTTGTGATAAATGTTATATAAAAGTTAGCAGTTGTTATTATTTTGTATGTCTGTATATGTATAAAAACTGGAAGAGCACTGGAAAAACTTAACCTTGATTTTCCCCTGGTAAGTGCATCTGAGGGTCAGTTGGGAGAAAGGTATAGTAAGGAAGACTTTAGTTTTGTACCTGAGGAGGTCACCTGTTCGAGTTTCTCTCTTTTCTTTCTTTCTTTTTTTTTTTTTTTAACCACCTATAGCTATTACTTGAATGAAAGCACTTTTTTAAAAAATTGCCCACAAGAGGGGCCCTGTAGAGCTCCCCAGATGAGTGACTGTCGCTGGACCTGGGCCATCTAGGTCTCCCAGGCCCAGGGCCAGGCAGGCCCCACAGAAGTCTTTTATCTTGACAGGCTGCAGCGGGACCTGGGCCTGGGCCACCTCCCTCGCTTTTTTGGAACTGCGACGACCTGCCTCCTCTCTCCCCACTCTCAGGTGGTGACAGCTGCCACCCAGAGCCTCCAGGTACAGCAGTCCCCCACCTCAAGCCCCAGCTTTAGCAGGAGGAGCAGAGAGCATAAGAGGTCCTGCCAGCTGCCTCCAACTGTGTCCTGGGAAGAGGTTCTTGGGTGGGGTGGGCTTCCTAAAACCTTTAGGAATTGGGCACCTAGGTGGGCCAAGTGGCACTGGGGGACTGCCTTAGGTCCAGACAGCTGTGGCCTCTTTTTGCAGGAGATCCTGAAGGAATGTGTCACTCCCCACATGGCTAACATTGGCTCTGTGACCTCCTCAGCCTCAGGCCCTGCCCAGTGTGTCGCCAAAATGTTCAGGTAAGAACATAACGTCTGAGATTAGAAGACATAAGGTGTACCTTATAGAAGATTCCTCACAATGAGAAGTCTCTGCTTGTCACTTCCTCT
Source organism: Tonatia bakeri (assembly GCA_004024845.1). Classification (NCBI taxonomy): domain Eukaryota; kingdom Metazoa; phylum Chordata; class Mammalia; order Chiroptera; family Phyllostomidae; genus Tonatia; species Tonatia bakeri. The sequence continues at coordinate 28,308 of PVIA01010224.1, read as the reverse complement.
GGACCATATGCACAGTGCCAGAGCAGCTGCTGTGATTCATGCACCGGACATGTACCAGGTGCCAGAGTGTGGTGCTCCTGAGTGTGGTCTGTCAGGCCAGTCACATGGGGCATGTTCCTCTGCCTCAATACCTCAGGGTCATCATCAGTTAAAAGGGACTAATGCAGCCCAGGCTGGTGTGGCTCAGTGGATTGAGTGCTGACCTATGGACCAAAGGGTCACCAGTTTGATTCCCAGTCAGGGTACATGCCTGGGTTGCAAGCCAGGTCCCCAGCAGGGGGCATGTGAGAAGCAACATTGATGTTTCCCTGTCTTTCTCCCTCCCTCCCGTCTCTCTAAAAAAAAAAAATTTAAAAATTTTATTTTTAAAAAGGGACTAACACAGGTGAGGATTAAATGAGGTAACTATGTGTAAAGTGCTCAGAACAGTACATGGTACATAGTAAGAGACTCAATAGTGAGGTGCTCAGGACTACTGGTAGTAGTCCTGGTTCTGGGAGATAGGAATTGACCCCATTTTATACACGGATAAGCTGAGGTCACCCAACTAGTAAGTGGCAGCCTGGCCACAAAACCCACTGTTAATCGTGTGCTGGCATGCTCCCCACGCCTCCGAGAAGAGCCATTCATACAGCCACTGACCATCCTCACTCTCCTGGGGGGCGGTGTGGAGCCTTGGAGCACCAAGCATCCTGAGTGGTCCCAAGAAAGGGGCTAGGATCCTTGGTATCTCAGCTGGGTCTCTCTGCTCTGCTCCAAGGTGTGGTGCTTTCAGTACTACACCTTGTGAGGAAATGGGCCCGTTTCCTGTGGACACATCTGGAATGAAGTTTCCGGAAAACAGGAATAGAGCCGCACCACCCCTAGCCCATCCCTTTCCCCACACTGACCCCTATTGGCCATTCTTCCTTAAAGTCTCCAGGGGGCTAGATTTTGTGAGATGGAACAGACCAGGGTGTACACAAGCTGCCAGCCATCCCTACTGCAGCTTCCCCATCCTGCTTAGACTACTTGTTCTTACCCTGCCTTCCTACATTGGGTCAGGCCAAGAGAGCATGGGACAGTGACAAAGCAGATAACCCTGGCAGGTTATTTCATCTCTGAGTTTCACCATTTGAAGATTCAACAAATAATCTCCCTCACATGTTTTTCTTTAAGTGTGAGGGTTACATAAATTAAACTCTTAGTATGGGGAGCAGTGTGGGAACTCTAGAAATGCCAGTTCACCCCTTGGCCTTTCCTGGGGTCCTGCCCTTAGTGGCTGGCTGGCAGTCCATAGCTCATGGTGGCAGCGTTGACTTCCTGGTTGGGGTTGGGACGTGGCCATGGCTCTGACAGCCTGCTCCCTTGGCAGGGCAGTGGAGGAGGGCCTGACGTACAAATTCCATGCGGCCTGGAGCTCCGTGTTGCAGCTTCTGTGTGTCTTCTTCGAGGCGTGTGGGAAGCAGGCCCATCCTGTGATGAAGAAGGTGAGTCAGGGGCCACTGGGGCCAGGGCCGGAAGTGGCACTTGGACTTTGGGACTGTGGGCTCTTAGAAGCAGCCTGTGTCTGTTATCTGTGCCCTTCAACTCTGCCTACCGCCACAGCGCTCATAGCAGGTGCCCAGTACTGTGTCTCCGGGAAGGTGGCTGGGCCATCGTGGGATGAACAGGAAGAGGGACAGGGTCCCCTTACCCCCATCTGCTCACTAGTGAGTGGAGTTGATGGTTTTGAATAGGGAACCAGTATGATTCTGTCACCACTGCCTGGATCTTCTAATTTTTAATTCTCTAAATTTTCTGTAATTAATGAGTAATATGTTTTGATCAGCCTCAGGTGTCAGGGAGGTGACTGAAGCCCAGAATGAACCATCTGAGGATCAGGGATCAGCTTAGGGAGAGGGTGGGACCTGAGGACAGGCCCCAGACGCCTCATCCGTGGGCCTCATGGCACCTTCCTTGCTGGCCCACCCCCTCCCTTCACCTGAGATGGCAGGCTCCCTCGGGGGGCCGAACCTGGGCTCTAGTAGGTGAGGTCGGCAGACTTGGCTTTCCAGGAGAGGTGCATGAGAGTGAAGCTCGGGGAGGGGTCTGAGGACTGCTGAACCAGAGGGTGCAGCTCTCTCGACGGGCAGGCACTGCTCAGTGCACACTGTCCTTTTGCTACCGGTCACACACAGATCTGCCTTTGCCAGACTGTCACTTTTCACGGTAAACTAGAAACCTACATTTGTATGTAAAGCCTCCGTATTTTTATATGTTTAAGAAATACAGAATTTTTCTTTTTAAATCCTGGGGAAAGGTAAAACATATCAGTGGGCGACATTCGGTTATTAGTTTGTGACCTTTGACCCAGAGCTTAACCTGGGCCCATGCTCCCGGTCTCCTCATCCTGAGCTTTTGGCTCAGACTCAGCCTGGGTGCCTGCTCTGTGAGCACATCTTGATGTATAATCTCTCATCTCTGTTCCAGTGTCTCCAGTCCCTGTGTGACCTGCGCCTGTCCCCTCATTTCCCCCACACAGCAGCTCTAGATAAGGCAGTGGGGGCTGCGGTGGCCAGCATGGGGCCTGAGGTGGTTTTACAGGCTGTGCCTCTGGAAATTGATGGCTCTGAGTAAGTGTGACTCTGGTTGGCTTCTGTACAAGCCCCAGAAGGGTCAGACGCCTTATTCTCCCCCAGGAGGGTATCCACTCCTTCAGGCGAAGTCTCCGTGCGCCATGGGGGGTCAGCAAGAGAGGCCAGAGCAGAGCTTGACGTGCTCCTCAGCTCAGCAGGGGAAGGACGCCCTGTTGGGTATGCTGCCCTCCGGTCTGTCACTTCCTCCTCACTGGACCTTTCCTGCCTCCTCGCAGAGACACTCTGGATTTCCCACGGAGCTGGCTGCTGCCCGTCATCCGTGACCATGTTCGGGAAACTCGGCTTGGTTTCTTCACCACCTACTTCCTGCCCCTGGCTACCACCCTGAAGGGCAAAGGTATGGGCCCACCACAGTCCTGGGGCTCGGCTGGAAGGGGTCAGGAAAGGCTCCTGGTCCAGCGCCCCAGTCCTAGGACATCCGGCGGCCTCCCTCTGTCAGACAGGTGGCCAGCCAGTGCTTGAGAGCCTCAGTGAGGCTGTCCCTCCCCTCTGCCTGTGGTAGGCAGACACTGGCCTCCTCTCCCACTAAGAAAGTAATCACGCAAGCACACAGCAGTTTACATGTATGCAGAGGTGTTCCTAGCAAAAATGCTAGCATGACCCCACATCGTCAGTGGGTTTCAGTGAGGCCCGTTACGGGAAGCCCACTGGGGGACACAGTGTGGCCGTCACAGAGAAAGGCCTTGCGAGGGGCGCATTCGGGAGGGGGGAGTTGAGCAGACTAGATTCAGTCTCAGCCACTCCAGTTCGTTGATTCCAGGCAAGTGTATTCAGTTCTTTCGGGTCTGCTCCTCGTCTGTAAAATGGGAATGATAACTACTACATGAGGATTCAGTGGAATTACTATCAAAGGGTTTATTGTGTAGCCTGGTGCATAGAAATTGCTCTGCAAATGTTACCGACTTAATTAGAGTTGTCAAGTAAAACAAGGTTTCAGAACAACACATGTATAGTACAGTCCTGTTTATCTTTTTAAAAGTGTGAGTTTGTTTAAAGCATTGCAGGTCAGAAGAGATGGCAGCTTTCCCTGGGGGAGTGTGGTTATGGGAAGACAGTGCGTTCTGTTTTATTCAGGTCTTTTCCCGTTTTTAGAAGGAACAGTTTCAATGGGGCGGAGGGAATCACCAATATTGTCCTCATCACTGGGCTTTTGGTTTGGGTGAAAATGAGGCCTGGTGGCTAGGAAGGTGCCCAGGGTCTCATTGTGTTCTCTGTCACACTCCAGCAATAGACCTGGCCCAGGAGGGCAGCATGGTGGAGTCCAAGATCTACGACACGCTGCAGTGGCAGGTGAGGGGTCACTTGCGGGGATGTGGGTTGGGCAGGGCAGGGCTGTGGGTTGCTGGATGTCATTCTCCTTTACCATCCTCGCCCTCCGCAGATCTGGACCCTCCTGCCCGGGTTCTGCACGAGGCCCACAGATGTGGCCGTCTCCTTTAAAGGGCTGGCACGGACGCTAGGCACCGCCCTCAGCGAGCGCCCAGACCTGAGGGTCACAGTGTGCCAGGCCCTGCGCACTCTCATCACCAAGGGCTGTGAGGCGGGTACGTGCGGGCTCAGGGGCTGGAGGGAGGATGACTGTGAGGGCATGAGTCCCCTCAATCCATCTTCCGGCTTGCTAAGGCTCATTGTCTGAGCCACAGTCCATTCTTTGCAAGGACCTGGAGCTTCTGCTGGGGACCCAAGAACGCCAAAAACTGCCCCTTCCTCTTTTTACTCCCAGTACGCTGACAGCTGGGGAGTTAGTCAGCATGGAAGGGTTTCACTGCTGCCAGGACATGAACAAGGCAGGAGCAGAGCCCATGGTAGCACCTAGTTCTCTCTGCCCTGACCTCAGCATCTCTGGTCCCATGGGAGCCCACATCCATGGTGCTGCCATGGGTGCTCCAAGAGGGTGCCTCTGGGCTACAGCCTGCAGGGTCATCTCCTGCCCTTCTCATGCAAACTTTGGTCCTCCTGCCAGAGGCTGACCGTGCCGAAGTGAGCCGTTTTGCCAAGAACTTTCTGCCAATTCTCTTCAACCTGTATGGGCAGCCTGTGGCAGCTGGGGATACCCCAGCCCCTCGCCGAGCTGTGCTGGAAACCATCAAAACTTACCTCACCATCACTGAGCCTCAGGTGAGCTGGTGAACAGGGGAGGGATGCGCTCAGGTGGCGAGGGTTGGCTTGGGTGTACTAGAAAGGCCCAGGTCCTACTCACTAGGGCTTACTTGGGCGTGTGCCATCTGGAGAACAGGAGACCAGGTGCTACTAGTGGTGGCTGGGCTGGGCTAGGCTTGGGCTTGAGGCTTCTAAGTGGCAGTGGGAGGAGGTACAGCTCTGTGACCTGCTGCTGCTCTCTGTTTCTCCCTTCAACAACGCCCTCCTCTTCCCTTGGGGCCGCCAGCTGGTGAATGGTTTCCTGGAAAAAGCCAGCGAGAAGGTGCTTGACCCTGCCAGCTCCGACTTCACCAGGTAGAGTGCCCCACTTGCGCTGGGGCAGCCCAGGAAGCTAAAGAGTGTGTTTGGCAGAAGCCTGTGGGTTCTCTCTGGGATAATTTTGGAAAGGCTTGAGATACTGACTGTCCTAGCTCTACTGCAAGGCCTGACCAGCTCCTTTCTGAAGTGGCAGTACAGCCTTCTAGGGAAGGATGAGGGTCCTGGAGACTCACTGTCCAGGTTCAAATCCCATGGGCTGTGTGGCGTTGGACAAGTTACTTGCTTGCTGTTTTCCTTTGTGGCCTCAGTCTGTGTGATGGACATGCTCACAGTGCCTGCAGCAGGGTTGCCATGAGAACCAAAGGGGTTAACACTGGTAGAGCTCCTGGAGCAGTGCCTGGTACCTGATGGATACTCAGTTAGGTGCAAGCTATGGTGATCATTCACAGGCTCCTTGGAGGCTCCTTATCTTCCTCATCCTGACTTCTCCCGCCTGCCCCTCACAGAGTAGACAGAAAGACACTGTTAGTCTGTACCCTTCTCCAGCCCTCACTAAGCTCCTCCTTGGTGTCCTGGCCTTGTGCAGATTGTCTGTCCTGGACCTGGTCGTGGCCTTGGCCCCTCACGCTGACGAAGCTGCCATCAGTAAGCTGTATTCCACCATCCGGCCCTACCTAGAGGTGAGCCCTGGGGCTGGGAGCCCCATGCGACCATACCTGGGGGAGGAGTGGGCGCCTTGGCAGGGTGGAGCCTGTCTTCTTTTCTTCATCCCTTGCTGCTGCCCAAGATCAGGTCTTTATCTGCTTTCTCGTGATGTGGCTGCCCTTTGTACTCTATCTAGCCTGCCTGTCACACTGATGCCAAAGTGGCTAAAATGCGCAGCCGTGCTCAGGCCTCACCTGCCGAGGCAGCTCCGGTAGAAACGAGGGCATCCTCCTTTGCCTGGATTGCTCACTGGGCCGTCCCAGCCCAGCCTGATCTACTTACGCCCACCACCCAGTCCCCCTCATCCCCTGCCACCACTTTGGCCTTGTTAAACTGTTTCAAGAGTTCCAGATACAATGGGCCTCTTCTGTGCCTTTGCATATGCTGGGTCCTCTGCTGATATGCTGTGGCTAGTCACCAGGCAAAGCTCAGGCCAGTGGTGACCCCCTGAAAGCTGTCACCACTGCGACAGTTTAATAAGCAATTGTTCAACAGTGAGAAGTGCTCTGGGGTGGAACATGCAGGCAGACCCAAAAGTCCAGGGCAGGGTCACCTAACCTCAGGAGAGGTGTCCCAGGGGAGTGACGGAGAGCTCCTTTGGAATAGTAAGGGGCTAGGCAAAGAAGGGGAGACAGGAGAAAGATGAGCAGGTACAATGGGCCTGGTGCATTCCAGACACTGTGAGTCCGTGCTGCTGGTGTGAACGCTTCTTAGAGTTGGGTCAGTGGAGTGACTGGAAGGTTGGGCTGGCTTCTCTCCCTACAGCATCTCCGTGTGGCGCAGACTTAGCCTCTTTTTTTTAAGATTTAATTTTTTTGGAGAGAGGGGAAGGGAGGGAGAAAGATGGAGAGAAACATTGACCGGTTTCCTCTTGCACTCCCCCAACTGGGGACTGGTCTGCAACCCAGGCATGTACCCTGACTGGAATCGAACTAACCACCTTTTGGTTCATAGGCTGGAGCTCAGCCCACTGAGCCACACCAGCCAGGCCAGACTTATCTGCCTCTCGGCGTCCATACTCTGCTGGCCCTCTTGTCAGCCCCCATGAGCTCCAGAGTCAAGGCTAGCTTCTTTGAATCCCCCCAGGGCTGGTCTCCATCAATGGTGACGGCTCTGCGAGTGTCATCAGATGGGTGGTGGACCCCTAGCCGCCCTCTTCACCTATCCCTGCCCCCTGTGTGCCCTCCTAGAGCAAGGCCCATGGGGTACAGAAGAAGGCCTACCGTGTGCTGGAGGAGGTGTGTGCCTGCCCCCAGGGCCCCGGGGCCCGCTTCGTGCAGAGCCACCTGGATGACCTGAAGAAGACCCTGCTGGACTCGCTGCGAACTACTTCATCTCCTGCCAAGAGGGTGAGGACTCCAGGAGCAGCCCTGCTCTGCCTGAGGGAGGGCAGGCGACACCAGGATAGGACCACTGTGGAGATGCTCCGTAGGCTTCAGAGGCTAGGGTGGCCTTAAGGGGTCGTGCTCATTGCTCGCCCTGTCATGCAGCCCCGTTTGAAGTGCCTTACACATATCGTGAAGAAGCTCACTGCTCAGCATGAGGAGTTCATCGCCGCCCTTGTGCCAGAGGTCAGGGGTGCAAGAGAGGGGTGTGTGTGTGTTTTGGGGGTTCCTTGGAGTGTGGCTCCTAAAGGCCTGTGGAGATCAGGGGAGGGCAGTACTAGGGCTGGGGGTGGACTCAATTCACTGCCCAGGAGAGGAGATGCCCTTACCTACCCATTCTGCCCCGGGCCACAAACTCCAGGGTGGCCTGCTCAGGAAGATGAGCTTATAGGATTGTCTGGGCAGGTGATCCTGTGTACCAAGGAGGTGTCAGTGGGCGCTCGAAAAAACGCCTTCGCCCTGTTGGTGGAGATGGGCCATGCTTTCCTTCGGTTTGGCCCAAGCCAGGAAGGTGAGGCCTGGGTGACATAGGGCTAGGGTGGGTGCTCTGCTCCCTGGCCTGGGGAGCACCCTGCGAAACCCCTGGCTCTGGACCTGGGCAGGCTGCTCCTGTCTGGCCGGCATCCCCCTCCCTGGTGGACCCCAGACGCAGTGTGTGAGCTGGGCTCTGCCCCGGTGCAACTTGCCCTGCTTTCTGCCCTCCCAGAGGCCCTGCAGCGCTACCTCGTCCTGATCTACCCTGGACTCGTGGGCGCTGTCACCATGGTCAGCTGCAGTATCCTGGCCCTGACCCATCTCCTTTTCGAGTTTAAAGGTAAATGCTGTTTCTTGAAGGCCTGGGAAACCTGCCCTCAGAGTAGAAGAATGCCCAGGAGGACAAGACAGGGTGGCTTCCAAATAGGGGAAAGGTCAAGGGAGGGTGGAAGAAAAGCTGGAACTAAGCCCAGCCGTCTCCCTTCTCTGCTGCCCAGCGTAGCCCTCCCTGTACCCCTCCCTGTACTCCACCGTAGCCGCCTCCCATGCCATTCTCAGAGTGGGTCAGAGGAGGTGGGTCTCCCCCCCACTGTTGGTCCTGGTTCTCCCTCTTACCAGCAAGTTTATGATCCTCTTGGAACCTGACTCTTACTCTGAAATGGGGCAGAAAAGTAGCACCTCCTCCTGGGGTGGCTGAAGGACCAGAGGAGACACTCCATGGAAAGTGACCAGGACCAGACCAGGCACAGGGAAGTCCCCAGTGTTAGTTCTTACCTTGTGACCCTGCAGAGTCTAGAGGCTTGGTTGGGGTCTGGGCCTCTCTGACGGTGGCCCTCTGGACACCACAGGTCTGATGGGTACCAGCACGATGGAGCAGCTGCTGGAGAACGTGTGCCTGCTCCTGGCCTCCCGCACCCGTGATGTGGTCAAATCAGCGCTGGGCTTCATCAAGGTGGCTGTGGTTGTCATGGATGTGGCACACCTGGCCAAGCATGTGCAGCTAGTGGTAAGTGCCCCTTTCCATTCTGCGGGTGGCAGCGTGGCCTCTGGGCTGCCATCACGGAACCAATGAACCTCAAGGCCAGCAAGTTTCAGACATTTCTTTTTAGCTACACACTATCTTTTGCAACATAAGGAGCCCTTCCAGGGCTTTTGCTCATGCAGGAGCCCTGGAAGGAACCAATAGGAGAAGGCCGGCCTGGCGGAGGAAGAGGCACAGTGCCCAGGCTGCTGCTTGTCCTCCCCCACCTCGGCCCCTCTGCAGAAGCAAGGGCTGTACAGGGTAAAGGCCAGGGGATAGGGCCATCCCTCATTTATCGATGAGGAAGCTGAGGCCAGAGATTGTCCCACGTCACAGTACTGGAGACAGCAGCCCTGGGAACAGAACCCAAAGCTCAGGAGTAAGACTGAGCTCTTCCCCAGTGGGGCCCTCATCTCTCTCTCTTTTTTTCTTCTTGCATTCTGACCATCTGGGTTTGAGGAGGCTCCTCTGGATCCCCTGCTGGATCTGTGGGAGGGCCTGCAGAGCCCTCTGGTATCGGGTCCCCATGCCCCGTCCTGCTGGGCCTAAGGCATATCGTGAGCTGCATCTTTCAAACCCCCCTTGCTGCAGTGTCCACTGCCTCAGTTTCCCTCTGCCTGCTGGGTGGAGTGGCATCAGACCTCCAGGGGTATCTTGCTTGTCATCTTTGTTTCTGGCCTTGGGTTTAGGTGAGAAGGGGCAGGTGAGAGTCAGAGTAGCCTGCCCCCAACCTGCAAAAGCCTACAGCCTGACTGGAGAGCAGAGATGGGAGAACAGCCAGAGCAGGGGTCTGTTCTGGAGTTACAAGAATTGATAAGAGCCTGTCAGAGGATTGGTGGGACCCTGTTGAGAGACACTGTAGATAATATTTGCCACTCCTGCATTTCCCAAACCAGGCCATGTGATGACTTGAGTGCAGTCCTGTCAGAGCTTAACTCAGGGTGACAGAAGGGACATGTGAAACCAAGAGAAACCTGGTGGGGGGGGGGGGGCAGAGTATGAGCCACAGAATTAGGTAGATCTGGGCTAACCCCTTTCTCTGTGGCCATTCGGCAGCCACTTAACCCTCTGGTCCCCTAGTTTTCTTGTCTGTAAATTGGGAAAGATGATAATACCTGCCTTGCTGGGTTGTTCTGAGGATTTGCTGCGACAAGGCGTGTGAGGGTTCAAAGGACTCTAGTGCTGTGATCTGGGCATCGTGTCAGGGACCATCACAGAAGAGGATTTGGGGGAAAGGTGGGGGTGCCCGGGCTGGAGAACTGTGTGGCCCCAGGGCTGAGCCAGGACAGGGCCACGCTAGCCCTCGCCTCTTGGCCAGCTCGGTCCCCGCAGGTCCCTGTTCGGGACAGCAGCGCAGGGGCATGCAGGGTAGGGGGCGCCCTCCCGCTGACACACTGGTGCCCTGCTCTGCAGATGGAAGCCATCGGGAAGCTCTCGGACGATATGCGGCGGCACTTTCGCATGAAACTTCGGAACCTGTTCACCAAGTTCATCCGCAAGTTTGGGTCTGTGCACTGACTCGGGGGCAGGGAGGGTGGTCAGAGGAGGAGTTGAGGGGTTTTCATCCCACCTGGAACCCCAAAGAGAAGGGGCTGGGCTGGGGGACCAGTCCTTCCCCCGTGGCTGGAAGGGCTCTGGCTGCACACATGCTACTTCTGGGTGGCGTGCTCTGACCAGTGCACCTCACCTGCCCTTCGCTGCCCCTCAGGTTCGAGCTGGTAAAGGGGCTGCTGCCTGAGGAGTACCACAAGGTCCTGGCCAATGTCCGGAAAGCCGAGGCCCGGGCCAAGAGGCACCGTGCGCTGAGCCAGGCTGCTGAGGAAGAGGAGGAGGAAGAGGAGGAGGAGCCCCCCCAGGGCAAAGGTGACAGGTAAGACCTGAGATGGGGACTTGGTGATCTGGTCCTCATCAAGCTGAAGCCTGCCCAGTGTCCAGCTGCCTCTGCCTGTCCTGGGAGTGCTCTGACTCGCGGTTTCTCTTTTTTAGCATCGAGGAGATTTTGGCCGACTCTGAGGATGAGGAAAATGAAGAGGAGGAAAGGAGCCGGGGCAAGGAGCAGCGGAGGCTGACCCGGCAGAGGAGCCGGGCCTGGCTGAAGGAGGGTGGTGGGGATGAGCCCCTCAACTTCCTGGACCCCAAGGTGGCCCAGCGAGTCCTAGGTAAGCAAGAAGTAGCTGGGCCGTGAGCTCAGAAAACAGGCTTGCCTGGGTGCCAGATCCAGGGTGGGGGTGATGGTGACTCCCACAGAGGCCAGTGGGCACCAGGGCGCAGACCTGTTCTTGTCGGTTACAATGAGGTCTGAGTGGGTTAGGCCTGGCCTTCCCCCTTCTTACTGCCTAGCTCTGTCATGCCAGCCACACAGCCCGGGGCCGGGCGGGGCAAGAAGAAGGACCATGGCTTCAAAGTGAGCGCCGATGGCCGACTAATCATCCGGGAGGAGGAAGAGGATGCTGCCACCGCCAAGATGGAGGAAGAGGAAAGCACTAGAGGTGAGGGCACCTGCCTGCTCTGGGAAGGCGGCGCACTTGGTCACCCCTCCGTTCACTGGCGCGTTCACTCAGTCCGTTGGTCGTGGGAGCGCAGGTGGTAACAGCTTTATCTAAAGCAACGTTCTCAAACTTGCTGAGTTTCTCAGACTTTTGACTACATTAAGAAATCTTTTCATGTTGTAATCTGCCATTTATATAATTCTGTAATTCAAACAAAACTTTCAAAACACACTACTTCCCTTACCATGTGTGATACACTCTGTTGGTCTCTATTGTCTTCTGTTTCTTCTTCTTTTTTTTTTTGCCAAAGCGGGAACTTGGCTGAAGCCCAGAATCCCGTTGAGAGGTAGAAAGAGGTGGACCCAGACACTCCCAGTCTCCAATTCCATTGTACTCTGTGGTCCAGGAGCCGCTCGGGTGTAAGACCTCTGAGTACTGTTTTCTCTTTCCTGCTCCCTCTTTGCACGCACCATCCATTAGTTTATAAAAGCCTAGGTCTTCTACAATAGATCTGTCTTCACAGATCTATTTTTTTTTCGTTCCCACTGCCATCATCCCTGGACCCATGGCTCACTGCAGCCTCCTAAACAGTGCTCTCCCACTGCCCCTGCCCCACCCCCACGAGCTGTGTGACTGTGGACTGGCATGGGCCCAGTACCAACACCTGCCTCAGAGGGGAGCTGTGAGGATGAAATGGGTTACCCGAGCAGTGCATGAGGGGGTAATGCGGCGACGCTGTTTCCTGGTGTGGCCTCATCGCGGCTCCCCTTTCACCCTTGGTAATTCCTCTCTCTCCCCCTTCTTGTGCAGGTAGCCCGATGCTGAAAATGCCCCTCCCCTCTCCTTCCTTCCGAAACCCTCTTGCTCTTTAGGACTGGTCCAGCCCCAGTCCTTCTCTGTGGCCTTTCCATGGCCCCTCAGCCTCCAGGCCTTGTTCCCTCAGAACTCTTGGCAAGTCCAGGGACTGCCCGGTCTTCAGCATGTAGTCACCTGCTCCCTTGTGATGTCACTTGACTGTTGACTCACCTTATTTGAGTTTGCCTTCCCTCAAATTAGTTTCATCCTTTTTTAAAATATACTGATAGTTTTTAAAAATCATGGTGAAATACACATAACATAAAATTTACCGTCTGAACCATTTTTAAGTGTATGGTTCAGCAGTGTTCAGTATATTCACACTGCTGTACAGCCAGTCTCCGGGACTTCTGCATCTTCCAAAACTGAAGCTCTGTACTCATTCAACAGTTCCCCGTGCCCTCTCCCCCCAGCCCCGACAACCACCGCTCCACTCACTGTCTGTGACTTTGACTGTGAATTGAGTCTAGGTATGGCATGTAGGTAGGATTGTTCTGTGTCTGTCCTGCGACTGGCTTGCTTCATTTGGCGCAGTGCCCTCAGGGCTCCCCCGTGTGGTCGCGTGTCAGAATTTCCTCCTGTTTCAGGCTGGCCGTATTCCGTTGGACGTGTGCACCCCACTTTGTTTATCCGCTCATATGCTGGGCTCTTGGGTGGCTTCCACCCTCTGACCTCTGTGAATAGTGCTGCCACGAATGTGAACGCACAAGAAGTCCCTTCAGCATCCCACTTTCAGTTCGAGCTCGTCCCAGAAGGGAGATTGCTAGGTCATATTACAGCACGAAATTCTGTGCTGGGGTTTTTGAGGAACTGCCACACTGTTTTCCCCAACAGCTGCATCGTTTCCTGTTCCCGCCTGCAGGACACGGGTTTCGGTTTCTCCGCATCCTTGTCAACACTTCTTTTCTGTATTTTTGGTAGTTGCCACGCTAATCGTTGTGAGGTGGTAGCTCATGGTGGTTTTGATTTGTGTTTCTGTAATGATTAGTGATGGTCAGTATCTTTTTTATGTTTCCTGGACACAGGTATCTTCCTGAAGAAATGTCCACTCAGGTCCTTTTGCCCATTTTTTAACTGGAGTGTTTGTTCTACGTTGTTGAGTTGTAGAGGTTCTTTGTGTATTCGGCTCCTAGCCCTTTATCAGATGTATGATTTGCAAACGTTTTCTCCCATTCCATAGTTGCTTCTTAGTCTGTTGATGTGTCCTTTGACATACAGAAGCTTTTACATTTCAATGCAGTCCAGTTTCTTAATGTAGAACAGATTTGTTGGTTCATACTTTCTTATATCCCCACAGAATGCCCAGCATGCACAGGGCAAACAAAAAGTTCTCAGGTAGGAGAGTAAAACGCTCTTCCCAGCACAGTGGAGTCTGGGGCGGCAGGAGTGCCTGGCTCCCTGCAAACCTGGGATTTTCTTAGAGTTGCAAAGAAAGCTGTATTTACCTCAGAAGCGGGATCCCCACTTCCTGAAAGGGCTCTTGTCCCTAGGACCGAGCATGGGAAGGAGAAAGCTCAGTGTTCAGGGGTCTTGCCTCCCAGGATTTCTGGGGCAGGAGGTCACAGCTCCTTCAGCCTGATGAGCCAGGAGGAGGCAGGATGAAATTTGGGGGGCTTTGGGGAAATGAGGCCTCGCTGAGTGCTCACAGGCTGCTCTTCCTTTTGCCTCCAGGGGAGGATGAAGAGATGGCTGACCTGGTGGAAGACCTGGGCATCAGGAATGTGAGTGATTCCTGCTGATGCAGGGCCAGGGCCCTCAGACCTGAGCCGTGGGCCTGACAGCTTCTCACTGCCTCACCTGCACTGCTCCCTGGCTGCTGCATAGAGCACCAGGGACGTGCACCGCAGGCTGTCCATGAGCAATGGCTTCGTGTGCTGGAGGCAGGGGCCGTGTCACGGCTAACCTCCCTGCAGGACACAGGAGGGGCATGCTCTCTCAAAAGCACCTGGGGCTTCCTCCAGTGTTGGCTAGGCTGTCCAGCTGAAGGAGGAAGGAGATAAAGCCCTTGTCTCTCCGTGAGGGCATGTGCTATACCGGCTGCAAGGGCAACAGCTGGCCTGCAGGCCCCAAGGGGCAAGCTGCTGCATGGGGTGGGGACACCCACCATTGAGGGGTGCCCACGAGTTACAGGAGATAGGGACGACTTGCCATCCCCATGCCCAAGGTCATGGGGTTGTTAAATGTCTGTGTCTTCAGTTCTGAACAAATCCCGGCTTATATGTAAGGTGTGTGGCACTTAGTGATACTAAGTTCTTCTTGTTACTCTGTTTTTCCTGGAAATCTTTTTCTGGCCAAAGCCTCCCTGGTTGCCTCAGCACATCCTTACATGTGGCTTTGCAGTCCGTCCACAGCCTGCTCCTCTTCCAGCAAGCGGGAACTGACCACAGCCCTCAAGCACGGCCCTGAGGCTCCACACAGCAGGACTGGGGCTCCTTATCTCGGCACTGGAGAAGGACCTGGGGTGGCCACCCTCCAGGGTTGGCTCATGGCAAATTATCACCTGCCATCGAGATCCCCAGGGGCTCTTAGGCGTGGCAGTTGCTGAATCCCACCCCTCTGCCTGCTGTTAAGGCACTATCAAGATGCCAGGATACAAGTGACAGCTGCAGCTGCCAGTGGGTAGAGCTGTTGCCAGGTGCCAGCTGAACCAGGAACAAGCTGAGCTGTCGCCCTCTGGTGTAGCCAGAGTCCTGTTTCCAGCCGGTTTCTGTGTCTCCACTAGGAGTCCACTCTTCTGGGGCACAGCCAATGGAGCTGGTGCCCCCGTCGCCCAGACACGCCCTGTGTGTGCTCCAGCCTATTCCCTTTGTCCGGCACACCTCCCACCCTCCCTGGCCTTTAAGCCAGTGAATGTTCCTCAGGGTAGGGGTTGGAAGCCCCCTGCCTGGGGATCCCTGGGCAGCTTGCACGCCAGGATTCTCTAGTCTGAAGAGGCTTCCTGGGCATTGCGGCACAGACCACAGCAGGGCAGCCAGCCCTTCGGTCTGAGGCCTCCTGCGCAGTGTTCCTCCACCCGGCCTGGTTGTGAGTCTCTAGCCCCAGACCTTCCGGGGGACTGGGCTGCCTGTTGCCAGACCCACCTCTCCTGCTTGGAGCCCCCAGCACGGTGCTGGCATGTATTAAGTGCTGAGTCACTTCCTGCTGGATATAATCAGACGAGATGACTTGTCTCGTTGCTCTGTGCTCACAGCTCCTGGGACGGCAGCAGTGTTGAGGGACTGCTATGACTGGTGTGAGCAGGGGTCTCCCACCTTCCTGAGAGCCCCTGGGCCACAGGAAGTTGGTCCTGTGCTGCGGGTTCCCCAAGGCCTCATGCTTAGTAGGGGATCAGTGAGTGTTTGATTCCTGGGGAGGGCAGAGTAGAGTTCATGTGTAGCAAGGAACTGGTAACACTGTTCTCTCCAAAGAGGCTGAGGACCTCATTGACCCTGCTAGGAAGACTGGGGCTCAGCTGAGGTCAAGGTACCTAGATGGGCACTTGTGGCCCTGTGGGAAGACTTCAGTGTGGAGAGGCAGGGCAGTGGAGCAGCCAAGACAAGCTCAGCAGTGGGGACCTGAGCTGGAGGCTTGCTTCTGCACTGCCTAGCTGCGTAGTCTTGGATAGTTACCTACCCTCTCTGAGCCTGAGAGTCCTCATCTGTAAGGAGGCGATCAGGTGCTTGGCAGAGGACCTTTCTTGCTAATGCAGGTTGTGACTGCTTGTACTGTTACCGTTGGTGAAGATGATCACATCCCCTTGTTCATGAACTTTACTTACCCCTTTATAGAAAAAGCACCAGAAGCCCAAGCGTCAGAAAGAGGCTGATGATGAGGAGCTGGAGATGCCCCCTCAGTACCAAGGTGAGGCTTCCACTCTTCTGTTCTGGAATTTCCATTCTCTGTCTCCTGTATTAGGCAGGGTTTGTTGCAGACGGAGCCACGAGGTTACGTGGCCTGGTCGCACTCAGTTGGTATCAGCAAAGACTGGCCGATGCGTCCTCCTGAGGCAGCGCTGTAGGACTGCATCTACGCCTGTACTGAATCGTTCCTAGTGCGGGCCGGGAATGACACTGGTCTTGAAAGTGTCTTAATCTCTCTAGGACACAGTTTTCGCATCTATGCGACGGAATAAGAGCTGCCGTTCTGTGTCACAGTGTTGGTGTGAATCCTGAATGACAGAAAGCCTCATTATGCACAGTGAGAATGGTGCCTCATTCTACAGATGAGCTTAAGAGGCTCCAGAAGGTTAAGACACTTGCTTGATGTTGGAGCTGGGAGTTGAACCCAGGTCTGTCTGACTTCAAAGCCTGTGTTCTTTCTCCTAGAACGAATGGGGCAGATCGAGCATTTAAGAGTGGAGGGAAGTTTATGTTAGTGGAGAATACATGCTCCCAGAGGTCACTGGCAGGTGTCTGGATTTGAGTCAGTCTGAGGAACCCAGTGGTCTTTCAAGTCAGTGGACAGCCCTTCTGAGGAAGGTCTTTGTCCTTGGTTGTTAGAGGACAGAGCCCGATTCCTGGCCAGGACCCCTCTTCCCAGCAGCTCTCCGAAGAGAAGGTGCCCATTGCCTTCTCCCAGGAAAAAGCTGTGCTGGCTTTGTCTGACTGTTGGCCTCTGTGGTCTCCCTCTAGCTGGAGGCTCTGGCATCCATCGCCCTGTGGGCAAGAAGGCTACACCTGGGGCTGAATACAGGGCCAAGGTAAGAGCTGTCCGTGGGGGCAAGGGCTCTCCTGGCAGAGTGTCTGGGAAAGGGCGGAAAGCCATGCCTATCCGTGTCCTGGAAAGGCACCTCTGCGAAGCCAGACTAGGAGCACACTGAGGTCTTGTGAGTGTCGAAAGTCCAGGCCTCTGTTGGTTGGCCTTCCAGAGCCACAGAAAGTCTCTGTGTCACCTAAGGCAGAGAATGAAGGGCAGGAAGGATGTGGGATCTGTCAAGTCAGGGAAGAGGTGGAAGGGGAACCCCATGCTCCTAGCGGACTCCGTTTCTCTGAGCAGAAAGCAAAGGGCGACGTGAAGAAGAAAGGTGGGCTCGACCCCTATGCCTACATCCCCCTCAGCAGAACCAAGCTCAACCACAGGTATGGCGCTGTGCATGGTGCGGGGCGGCGGGCAGGGACCTGTGTTCTCATTAAACTCTCAATGCAATTGCTCACATCTCTTCTGGTTTTTTATTTTTACTTGTTAACTTGACCATTCATGTAGTTGGTACCTGGTGTGTAGTTGACTGGAACTGCGCTTTTAAACATGGAGGGTAATGCATCGTCTGTGCAGATCAAGTACCGCCCTGTGCTGGGCAGCACTCCCACTCCCCTGTTCCTGCTGGTCGCCCGGGGGCCGTCTTCTGACATGGGAAAGAGGGCTGCCTGTTCTCGGTGAGATGTGACCCTTCTGTTCCTTGTCCCTGCAGGAAGAAGGTGAAGCTGCAGGGACAGTTCAAAGGCCTAGTAAAAGCCGCCCGGCGGGGATCCCAGGTGGGACACAAGCTCCGCAGAAAGGACCGTCGGCCCTGAGTCCCCGGGCCCCCAGGGCCGCTCCGTGGCCGAGCCTGGACTCAGAATGACTTGTTGGGACCGGGGCTTGGCTCCTAGAGGCACCCAGGATGTTGGAGGTTCCAAACAGGGATTGTCTTCTAGAGATGTCCTTGGGACCTGGAGATGGGAATGTGACCTTGGTGCCTCCGAGAAGGCCAGTTGGGGCGTCTGTGCATTCCGCCCAGAGCGTCCATGTGCAGCAGAGGAGACGGTCTTCTGTTTCCTCCAGCTGCTTGTAGCCACATGGCATTCTCAGCTTGGCTGTCACCTAGGTGTGTGAGATTTGCTGTGACCAGACAGAGAATAAACAGCACCACCATACATTGTCCCTAGAAACATTGTGTTTCATCACCCACCCTCTTCAGGGACAGGAGCAATGTCTGGTCATTGGCATCAGTGTCTTGACCCCTTCCTCTCAATCCCAGGATCCAGTCTGGGGCACAGCATGATAGCCTGAGGTCAGGCTCCGGACCTTGCTCAGGGACACCTACCTGTGTCAGGAGGTCTCCGCTACTTCACTTTACAGTCCCAGTCAGAAGGTGACATGTGGGGCATCCGGAAAGGCAGCCAATGCCCCGGGTCTGGTCTGTGGAGCTGTGGTCGAGCTATAGCACGGCCACCCCTGGGCCCAGGCTTCTCCCAGCCACTTTGTTCCTTGACTCAACAGTGTTTAGGAGTCCCTCCATCTGCCCACCGCGGCCCCATCGCCCACCTGTCTGATCCTCACATCTCTTTCTAGACAAGTGGATCAAGTTCTGGTACAAAAAGCCCTGTGATTCCAAAGAGCACAAGCCTTGTTCTGGAGCAGAGAAGGGAGTGGTGCACACCTCCTCGCTCCTCAGGTCACTTGTCCATCAGCCCAGAATTCCCTGTGTGTGTGTGTGTGTGTGTGTGTGTGTGTGTGTGTGTGTTTTCCCAGCAGACATCAAGAAGCAAAAGCCCCAGGGCTATTCCCTGTCCCAGAATATGAGGGATGAAGTTTTGTCCCCTGGCATTTGACTGATAGCTTTCCACATCTCAGAATCTCCCCATTTGAGATGAGACCACATAAACACTCCTTAATGGTTTCCATTCTGGTTTAATGCCCTTGGCTCTTGATATACTCCCAGGAGGCCCTGTGCACCATTCCACTCATCCTCTGAGGGCGCTCAAGTCTTGCCTTAATCCACTGTCCCCAAATAAGGATATTTCCTGCTGATTTTGGGCTAGGAAGCATAAAGGAACCACACTTCACCCAGAGGTGGCGCTGTTTACATTCCTTGTTCACAGTCTGGAAATTGGATAGCAAGCACGAAAGGTGGTCAATAGAGGTGGTATTAGAAATTTGCAAAGGTGTCCCTTATTGTCACACTTCTGGACACAAGGTGGGTCAAATTAACCCTGTCCAGCTTTTTATAATCACTTTTTAACAGTTTATTTTTAGCGAGGGGAAAGAGGGAGAGAAACGTTGACGTATGAAAGAAACATTGATCGGTGGCCTCTCGCACGCCCCCAACCTGGGACCTGGCCCACAACCCAGGCATGTGCCCTGACCAGGAACTGAACTCAGGACGCTTTGGTTTGCGGGACGATGCCCAACCCACTGAGCCACACCTGTCAGGGCCAGCCCTTTACAATTTCTTTTCTCGGGAAATATAACCACAAATAATAGGAGCTTCATGTAAGTAGGTACAGGTATGAGCCAATTGCCCATTGCCCAGTATTTTTTTATAGTTTATGCTATTGCAGATGTACTGTATTTCTTGCCCTTCACCCCCTCCACCCAGCCCACCCTCCCACTTCCATAGTCATTCCTCACATTGTCCATGTCCATGGGCCCTTCAATTGCCCAGCCTTGGTGTCTTTAAAAAAAAGAGTTTGACGCCAACTTGTTTATTACAGCATATTTTCTAAGGAGCTTTGTGTTTGAAAGGTGGGAGGGGCGGGTGACCAAGAAAGGTTGGGGTTCTTGCTATGCTGGACTCAATTTTGGAAATAGACTTCAGATGCTCATTATCTTGATGTGGAGGCAAGAATCTGTCCCAGAAACTTCAGGTATTTGAAACATCTGTTACAAAAGGCAAAGTTGCTTGTTTCAACAGTGAGGCAGGGCTGGGGGGATCAGGAGTGTTCCACACAAGGCTCTTCCCACTGAAGGGCAACTACAGTGGTTGAGGGCCTCCACCGAGGGCCAGATTTACCACTTTAAATTCCCTGTGCTTTCGGCAATGTCAGACTCAGAGACTTCTGGCTTTCCTTTCTGGTGTCCGTCTCCTAGCCATTCTCCGCAGTGGAAGACAGAATACCCCACCTGACTGCACCAAAACAGCAACTCTTGTGTTGGTGGAGGGTTTGGTCAACACGGGGTTTGCAAAGGCACTTTGCTTACCACATGTATGGACCCAGATGGGGCAGGTTCAGCCAACCCTACCCCAGGCTCTGGGCTGCAGGCCTGGTGGGAGCTGCCCTCACAGTTCGTTCCAGCAGAGGCTGTCACATTATTAGTCTACTGTCTCATTTCGAGGCTGCCTCAGTCCACATGCTTGATCATGGTTTCTTTATTGTTTGCAACATGTAAGAAAATTACTTAAGACATTCAAGTCTCTTTTCATACTTTTTGGTTTCATATACTTCTTCAGAGAGTAACTTAGAAAATTAGAATGTATTCTGTATTTCACCATAAAAATAATAAAGGTTCACAGAACATTTGGGCAAAACAAAAAGTAAATGTAAAAAGGTTAGAACCCTTCCACCAAAATCTTCTGTTACCCCTAGTATGTTTCATTCCTGTTTTATTTTTTAATACACAGGGCATTTTTATATTAAAGTTTTAAAATACAAGTTTATATTCCAAATTTGCATTTGACTCTCACAAAGTTTTTACCCTACCAGGGCACACACTTCATGAACATTGTTTTCTTTTTTAAATATATTTTATTGATTATGCTATTATAGTTGCCCCATTTTTCCTCCTCTATTCCCCTCCACCCTGCACACCCCCTCCCACCCACGTTCCCTGCCTTTAGTTCATGTCCATGAGCCATACATGTAAATTCTTTGCTTCTACATTTCCTATACTATTAACCCCCCTTGTCTATTTTTTTTTAATACTTTTTTTTTTTTTTAGATTTTATTTTAAGAGAGGGAAGGGAGGGATGGAGAGAGAGAGAAACATCAATGTGCGGTTGCTGGGGGCCACAGCCTACAACCTAGGCATGTGCCCTGATGGAATAGAACCTGCGATGCCTGGTTCACAGCCCGCGCTCAATCCACTGAGCTACGCCAGCCAGGGCTCCCTTGTCTATTTTTTACCTACCATTTACGCTACTTGTTCTCTGTACCTTTCCCCATCTCTCCCCCTCCCACTCCTCCACTGACAACCCTCCATGTGATCTCCATTTCTGCGATTCTGTTCCTGGTCTAGTTGTTTGCTTAGTTTTTGTTTTTAGGTTCGGTTGTTAATAGCTGTGAGTTTGTTTTCATTTTACTATTCATATTTTTTTAATCTTTTTCTTAGATAAATCCCTTTAACATTTCATATAATAATAGCTTGGTGATGATGTACTCCTTTACTTTTACCTTGTCCGGGAAGCACTTTATCTGCCCTTCAATTCTAAATGGTAG
Organism: Tonatia bakeri; assembly: GCA_004024845.1. NCBI lineage: Eukaryota > Metazoa > Chordata > Mammalia > Chiroptera > Phyllostomidae > Tonatia > Tonatia bakeri. Next base: position 7,230 of record PVIA01010224.1, on the reverse strand, counting down.
CTTTGCTGGATAAAGTAATCTAGGTTGTAGGTCCTTGTGTTTCATGACTTTGAATACTTCTTGCCAGCCCCTTCTTGCCTGCAAGGTTTCTTTTGAGAAATCAGCTGATAGTCTTATGGGAACTCCTTTGTAGGTAACTGTCTCCTTTTCTTTTGCTGCTTTTAAGATTCTCTCCTTATCTTTAATTTTGAGTAATGTAACTATGATGCGCCTTAGTGTGTGCTTCCTTGGGTCCAACTTCTTTGGGACTCTCTGAGCTTCCTGCACTTCCTGGAAGTCTATTTCGTTTGCCAGATTGGGCAAGTTCTTCATTATTTTTTCAAATAAGTTTTCAATTTCTTGCCCTTCCTCTTCTTCTGGAACCCCTATGATTCAGATGTTGGAACATTTAAAGATGTCCTGAAGATTACTAAGCCTCTCCTCATGTTTTTTTGAATTCTTGTTTCTTTATTCTTTTCGGGTTGAATGTTTCTTCCTTCTGCTCCAAACCATTGATTTGAATCCTGGTTTCCTTTCCGTCACTGTTGGTTCCTTGCATGTTTTTCTTTATTTCACTTTTTATAGCCTTCACTTTTTCCTCTCTTTTGTGACCATACTTAACCAATTCTGTGAGCATCCTGATAACCAGTGTTTTGAACTATGCATCTGATAGGTTGGCTATCTCTTCATTGCTTAGTTGTATTTTTTCTGGAGTTTTGATCTGTTCTTTCATTTGGGCCTTTTTTTTTTTTTTTGGTCTTGGTGTGCCTGTTATGTTGTGAGGGGCAGAGCCGTAGTTGTTCACCAGAGTGGGGCAACCCGCATTGCTGCGTTGTGATGCTGTATGTAAGCCAAGAGGGAACAACTGCTTCCTCTGCTCTCTGCTGGTTTTCAGTCACTCCCCCTGCTTCCCACAAGCAAATCGGGCTCTTCTGGTGCTGATTCCCGTGCGGGTGGGCTTGTGTATGTTCTAGGACCCTGTGGGTCTCTCCAATGAACTCTCCTATGAGGTGGGAGTTTCTCCGGCTGCCGCCTCAACCCCCACAGGTGTTTCCAGTCAGAGGCTTTGAGGCTTTATTTCCCCGAGCTGGAGCCCTAAATTGCGTGGTCTGTCTCACTCCCCAGTTGTTCCTCCCGGTTTATCCACACACGGATGTGGGACTGTCTGCTCCATCAGCCACTGCCTTGCTGGGTCTGCCAGCTGCCGCCTTGCCCGCCCCGGTCTTCCAGCCGCTGCCCATCTCCGCCCCGCCTACTGGTCTGGACGAATGTTTCTTCTTTAACTCCTTGGTTGTTGGACTTCCATACAGTTAGATTTTCTGTCAGTTCTGGTGTTTTTTTGTTTTTAAATTTGTTGTTGTCCCTCTTTTGGTTGTGCAAGGAGGCACAGTGTGTCTACCTACACCTCCATGTTGGCCAGAAGTCCCATGAACACTGCTTTCAATGGCCTGGCTTAAGCATCCATCTTGTGGACCTGGCTCAGTTATTTACAAGAGATTTTGAATTGTAAGTGTGTTACTCCTTGATATACACAGGAGTTTAATGCCATCACTAGATGCTGGAACATGTACGAAGCAATATTTAGAAAATGACATGATGACTGCTCTTTGTTCTATTTTTGGTATACATTATTATGAATAGACAGATAACTGTACTCAGAACACAACCTTGATTTGGAGCAATGTAAGCTGGCTTGCCATTTCCTGAAATCATACTTAGTGTAGCTTTCGCCATTAGAAACATTTACCAGCCTGTTGGAGGCTGGCCGAGTCACCCAGGGCCTCAGCTGCAGTGGCAGAAGGTGTTCTCCCACTCCGACCTCGTTGACGGGTCATGAAAGGGCCTCGAACAGGATTTTAAGGCTGTGGTCAATTATCAGTAGATATTAAGAATGTGGGTGGAGGGTGTGATCCCCTGCTACCTTGTCGCAGGCTACATATTCATTCTGGGGTCAGTGTGGATACCAGCTTTGCAAGTCTAAGATCAGAGCGGGTCACATTCAGAGAGGAAAGATAGTAACCCCGGGGGCCTTAGTCAAAATGAGAAATAGAGCTGCCCAGGGGCCTGAGGCTTGGTGCCTCAGGGACTTCTCTGTGCCTGCTCTCGCCTGCAGAGAATGTACAGCTTTGAGGCTTTAGTGACCGTGAAGCAGGGCAAAGTGAAACATATGAGGGTTACATTTACAATGTCATTGAGGTAGAACAGCTCTAGATGGAACACACCTGCCCACTGAGTCCCCCTTTATTCCGATTAGTGCTGCAAGGCTGGCCAGATCCTTGCTCTCCTGTGTCTTCTAGTCCCGTTGGAGCCATTTACCTGCTGTTCAGAAGCTTTTCTGAGACTTCCTTTGGCTCGTGCTGCCTTCAGTGCAGGCATGCCTGGATTGAATTTCCAAGCCCCGCTCTTACAGCTTTCACCAGGGAGTAGTCCTGTTCCCTTTGGGACCGTGAGCAGATAGCTTACTTTATCCATCCTGTGTGGACTTGAAGGGTTTAACTTCTGGAGGGCAGCTTGATTTCCAGATTCCAGGAATGTCACCCCTTAGACCCATAAGGACCAGTTAGAATGCTGGTAGGACTTTAGATCAGGATTTCAGGGAGGCTCTGAGGCACTGATGACAGGGAGATGGATGGTGCCAGGAATAGCACTAAGGAACTGCACAGTCCCTATGGCTCCTCTGCAGGTTTGCGGGCTCTTGAAAAGGCTTGCTTTGAACCAGAACAGTTGCTATGCCATACGTTTTGGACTTGAGGCCACCAAGCCTGAAGTACATACCAAGCCGATAACCTGGGACCAGCCCTGGGTTGTAAATGTGATTATAAACAGGATGAGGTGCAGTATTATTCCCCAAGCCGATTTTACACCACCACGTACTTTGATTGGATCATTGTGAGATAACACTTATCTAGAACTTTCTGCCTTAATCAGTCCAGTAGTTAGTTCAACTCCTTGCAAGTAGGTGGGGTACACCTCCAAAACAAACAATCATCAGCTACCTAAGCTGACATCCCGTGTTCACCCTAACACAATCCTTTCCTGCCCACAAGAGAACTCTCACGTGGGCCCCTCAGAACTTTGCACGGGCACAGTCACACCCAATCCACACCTAGCCGGCTAGAATGTCCTGTGCCGGCACAGAAGCTACGACAACTCGGGCTGCATGGAGCCCTCCGACTTACCAAACGCAGTCACGCGCATCATCTCTCATCCCCGAGACAGCCACATTATGATTGTGGTTTTTATAAACACGATCCCACTTAACAGCTGAGAACCCAAAGGCAAAGTTAAGCCAAGAAAGTTAAGCAGGTGCCATAAGGTAGGTCCCAGGCCTCCAGAGTTCAAGCCCACGTGGTTGCACCTTAGGCAACTTAGCCCCAGAGAACACGGTGTTGCAAAGAGGCTTGCCTGTGAATTTCAAAACACCTGGTACAGTTGGGACACAGGAGGCTGTTCCCCTTCCCGTTCATCCACTTGCAGGCTCTTCACCCCTAAAACCCTGCGACAGGCACTAAAGACAACTACAGAGCAGGTTTCTTCATACTAGGTGAGAGGAGGGTGGAGTTGTCTCAGGGCTGACTTTCTTGAGCACTGGAAGGGGCAAGGCAGCGGGGTAGGGCAGGGAGGGGTGGGGCTGCTTGCTGGGTATTGCTTTCTCTTTCCTTTCAAGGAGGGATATGGAGCTGGCCTGTGAATCTTTCCTTTCTTCCTTTATATCATTTTCTTCCATATTCTTGATCCCTCCCCACCCCCCATACACACACTTGCATTGTGCATTTATTCCGAGCAAAGGTCTTCTTTCCAAAAAACAGTTTGTGAGGTATGGGAGATACAGCAATAAGCAAATCAGACAGGATCTTTGTCTTCACGAAGGTTCTGAGGAGGGGACAGATAAATAAAACACATGAATGGAATGGTGCTGTGAAGTCTAGGTGCAAATGTCATGGAGGGACCTGATTTGGACAAGGGGGCCATGGTGGGAGAGCCTCTAGGACTGGAATGGTGATCAGGCTTCAGGTTAGGTTGTTTGCCTAAACAAGCAAGACTCCAAAATTTACAGAAACCCAGGGCCTGAGCACAGTGATCTGGTTGGAAAGTGGGCTACGGCAGGGACCTGTCTTGACATCCTGTTGCACACCAAGCTCGCTGTTTTTACTCCATGTGTCTTACTTCACAGTGTTCGTGTTGGGGGAGGGCGCTGCCAAAGCTCCTCTCACCCACTTTTGGACCATGCTCCAGGCTAAGGAGTAGCATGTGCAGAGGCCCTGGAGCCAAAAAGAGTTGGGCCTTGCTAGAGAACTGACAGGAGGCTCAGTACATAGCATGCAATAACCACAAATAAATGTTAGGCATTATTACCTAAATTCTTATCTGATTTAACATTGCAGGGTCGGTTTGTTCTTTGGGGGAGACAGCAGTTTTCATTTATTTAAATACGTAGTTGCAAAGTCCATCTTTATCTACAAATGTATAAAGTAAAAGCCAAATATACAGCCAGACTGCTAGAAAGGAGACTATTAAAACCACATAATATAAGAGAGAAAAGAGTGAGCCCCAAATGGAGGCTAATAGGTTTCTACAAGTGCATGTGGTGGACCTGGAGCCAGAGGGCCAAGCCACGGTGTGCACGGGGCACTGAGAGCAGCTCCCGAGTGAGAGGTTTCTGTCATGTCCATCTCACAAGGCTGAAAGCAGAATGTCTCCCTATCATCTGGTCAGCATTTTCAGGACTGGCCATCCTAACTGTGTGAGAGTAATATTAGGAAGGGCTAGAAATTACGGACCTAGATATAACAGACAAGCTGCTCTCCCAGCACCTTAGAGCCAGGGCAGCCTTCAGGGCAACTTTGCAAATGGGAACACACACCCAGAGCGGAGACTGCTGTTCCCAGCCTCTGGGGACTGGAGGAACCAGGACTAGAACCCAGGTCACCCAACTCCCAACCCAGTGGTCCCTCTGACATTGGTCAGGACTACATGGGGCTGTGAGCCATGGGGAGTGAGCCTGTGGTACACAGCTCATTGGTCTAATGTCAGAGGCCCGAGAAGGATAAGAATAACGTATTCAGTGACCTCGACTCTGCATGTCCAAATGGGCAGGTAGGTGGGAGGGGTTTATGTTCTCCCAAGTGGAGTCATGTGGTTCTTCTGTGGCCAAGACCAGCACTGTCTCCAAGGAGACCCCCGGTGTCTGCCTACAGGCGTCTGAAATGAGAATGAAAAGGCCGCGAGTATACTTGCTTGTGGGAGTCTGCAGATTCGTGGACTCACCTATCCATTCCCACCTCCAAGAAACCAGAAGCAAAACTGCTTGGGAAGGAAAAACTCAGAATGACCAAAATGAAGCAACCTGCCCTCTTGAGGACAAATTCACTAAGGTTCCACGAAGCAGAGGGCCTGTGGGACTTGGGAAACAGTGGTGGGCAGCCGAGGGGACAGGCCAGCAGTCACAAAAGCCGCTGTGGCTTGTGGGAGTGGAGGTGTGGGACTGCACCCCGTCAGACCCTGAAGCCCCTCTGTTGCAGGGAGGCTGCTATTTTACCATCAACCTGAACTGGCATCTGGCTACTATGCTCACTTCTTTGGGGTTTGCCCTTCTCTGGAGCATGGCGCCCCTAGGGGATTGCTCTTTTTAAAATGTAAATCAGGTTCCCATGTGCACCCGTGCTCACACACCAACCCAGTGTTTGCCGGTGTGGCTCACCCTTCATCCCTGTCCTTCACACACTGCCCTTTACCTCCCCAGACACTGCCCCAGCCACACTGAGCTCTATCGCGTTGCTTTGGCCTGCTACTCTCCACTTCTTTTTCTTTTTTAGATTTTATTTATTTACTTTTAGAGGGAGGGAAAGGGAAAGAAACACGAACGTGAGAAACATTGATCAACTGCCTCCCAAACTGGGGACCCGGCCTGCAGCCCAGGCATGTGCCCTGACCAGGGATCGAACCAGAGACATTTCAGTTTGCAGGCAGGCACTCAATCCACTGAGCCACTCCAGCGGGGACTCCACTTCTCTTTTGCTGTTAACCTTTCTCCATCTGTATTAGCTGCTATGCTAGATGCTGTAACATCTCAAAATCTCAGTGCTCAACTCAGTTGTTTTCAGATTCGCTGAGACTCTGTACTGGTGTTCCTAGATGTTGTGCGGTGGGAATGGGGGTGGGTGTGCCATCTGCCCAGAGCTTCCCAGATTGCCCTGAGCACTGACACCCCGTGGCACAATGGGAAAGAGTACTAGATGGTCCTAGGTGTTTAAGGATCAGCACGCACCATTTCTGCTCACACTGCACTGACTAAAGTCAGTCACTTGGCAGGACTTCACTGCAAGAGAGACTGGGAAGCATTCCAGCTGTGTCCCCAGGGAAGAGGGAAGAGGTTTTTGTGAACACTTTGCAACACCATGCTTGAGGTGTCAGCCTGGGTCACTTCCACAAAACGTATTTCCTAACTCGTTGTGACTGGGTTGAGCCGCTCCTTCATGTTGGAGCCATTGCATGTGGTACCCAATCCTTCTATAACCCGTGTTTAAGGTAGGGCACAATCATTGCTTATTTATACATTTTTCTGTATTAGACCGTGTAGTAATGTCCTATTGCTGCTGTAAAAAAGATCACCACAAACTTAGTGGCTGTTTAAAACAACACAAATTTATCACCTTACTGTTTTGGTGTTCAGAGGCTTAAAGTGGATCTCACTGGGTTATAGTCAAGGTGGCTCAGCAGGGCTATGCTCCCTCCTGGAGGCTCAAGTGGGGGGTGGGGCACTCTGCCCACAGAGCTCTACCAGCCGCCATGGATGAGAATAAGTCTACCAAGACATGATCTGCTTGGGGAGGAAAGGCTGACCAGTCTTTCAGAGGAGAAAGGTTTTGAGCCTCTCTCTCAATGAACTTTTACTGAGTTTAGCTTGCACAGGGATGCATACCAAAGAAAGGAGGTAATGGTTTATAGATAACACTTCTGGGATCACGGGGTCCTTTTGAGTCAGGGTCTGGTAGACAGGGAGACGCCAATCGGCTATAAAACCTTGGGAAACAAACTCATTTCATGTTTGAACCCTTATCAGAAAATTGAGGACATTCTTAGCAAAGCACTGTCACAGGATTTTACACATTCTTTCCTAGGCCTGATGGCCCTGGGGAACCTCCTGTTCCTGCCCAGGGCTGCACCACATTGTTTCAGGCTTAAGTCAGATGGGGGAAGTAAGGCAGCCAAGAGATTAGGAGACTTCTTACAGACAGAATGAGGACTCAG